>JANUWF010002768.1:0-147273 GCA_026120185.1 Voacanga thouarsii | reverse complement strand
ACCACGTGTCTCGATAAACTTTTCTTGTTCACGACCGTTCGACCACCGTTTCTATCATTTCGAACGAACCGTTGGCCGTTTATTGATAAACCTACACCAAACATCATTTTTAGGTTAAATCGTGTTTGGTCGAAAAGTTGCCAAAGGTTAGTCGATATCCGGTTGACGTGCTTGAATGGGTAGCCGACGTGACCGACGGTTAGTCGATGTCCAACCGACATTTAGCCGACGGGGTTGACGGTTAAGGAAAATATTCAACTTTCATTCACGCCGTTTTTTTATCGTTTGTTCAATTCTTTCATTTTTCTTTTTCCATATCCTTCTTCCCTTCATGCACAAAGGATTCACTCCATATTTCTCATTCATTTCATCCAAAATCACACAATTATTCTTTCTTAAGTTCATTCACTTCCCTAGCAAAATCTTGAAATTGTATTGCTTTGACACAAGACTTTTTGTCACACATAACATTCAATCCACAACTTTGATTTAGCTCTATGATATATCAAAATGACCATAAGACACTTCACTTTAATTCTACTTAAGCTCTTTTCTGAGTCTTAGTTCTCGTGAGATGCTACAGGGCAAAAACTGCCCCAGTAATTTTCTAGTTTTTAATCCATTTTCACAAAACAACTTCACCTACTTGTGTTTCTTGATTTATAACACCTATATAACCCTTAATCCACTTCATTTTCCTTCAAACAACCTTAATTCTTCATGTTTGCAGGTTGAAGAAGCCACTAAGTTCTTATGCAAATAACATATAATCAATATCAACTTGCATATACAATTTTGCTACCAAATTTTGATCATTAATTTTCACCTTTGTTTTAACCCTAAATCACCCATTTTTTCATGCTAAAAACTTCCTCAAACATTAATATATCATGCAAGCTTAAATTCACATAAAGTCCATGGTATAAGTCCTAGTTGTGAACATTCAAAAATGCATCAAATAAGACCACGAAAATGCATCAAATAATGTCACACAGGAGAATAGAAGAAAAGCTGCAAAAGAAAACAGGGAGATAACGTCGGACAAACATAAGGCAGAGTGTAGTCACCAAATCTGGCACCAATTGCATAAGGAGGATAAACAGTTCAAGAAATTTTTGTGGTTATTCAAGCAATTGCTTATCAATGTTCCATTGATTGAAGTACTATCCCAATCAACAAATCTAAGCTAAATTTCAACATATTAACATTGATATGCAACTGATACCCTTTTTGTCCTGAGCTTTATCCACGAGCTACCGGTAGAAGTCTACAGCTTGATGAAGGTCGCCGGCGACAGTCGTCCACAGCGGCACAAGGCGGCAGTCATCCACAGCTCGATGAAGGTCGTTGGTGGTTCGATGGTGGGGGCAAATAAT
This sequence comes from Voacanga thouarsii, assembly GCA_026120185.1. Classification (NCBI taxonomy): domain Eukaryota; kingdom Viridiplantae; phylum Streptophyta; class Magnoliopsida; order Gentianales; family Apocynaceae; genus Voacanga; species Voacanga thouarsii. The sequence continues at coordinate 145,897 of JANUWF010002768.1, read as the reverse complement.
GCTTTGGTCAGATGGTCTTTCGGTGGTAGGAAAGGTAATGAGGAGGTAAGGTCGCCGGCGGGATTGGAAGGGATAGCCGGAGAAGACAGAGAAAAGAGGAAAAAACGAAATGAAAGGGAAGACAGAACAGATCTAATAGTCGTCGGGCTTTGCGAGGGATATTTCCGTCGCTAATCCCTCTCTATTAGCGAAGGATTTGTGACGGCATTAAAAAAAATAAATACAATCCCTCACTAATCACTCGCAAATTAGCGTGTGAGTAGCGAGGATTATTCAACGACGGATTAGCGACGGTCAACCTCAACGGATTTTTAGTGCCTTTCTGATCCCTCGCTAATTGCGTTTTATTAGAAAGGGATTAGCGAGGAATTTTTTGAATTTCATATTCCGCTCAAAAAATTTTTTCAAGTTATAAGTTTATATCCCTCGCTAATCCCTCTCAAATCCGTCGCTATTTAGAGAGGGATTAGCGACGGATATGACATTTTCCTCACTTTTTTCAATACTCTACTAGGAAAACATATTTATTTCTGTCAACACTTAGCTACTTCCTACTTAGCTACGGATTAAGAGCATGAAATCTTTCACCAGTAAACAATTCTAAATAATCATCATGGTGTTTGTTTAGGTTTAATTAATATCGATCCTGTTACGCTTACTAATATATGAAAAGTTTAATTAGTATTGACGTGTTTTTATATCCCAAAATTGTATTTATTACCCTAATCAAATGTAATAAAACATAATATATAGAACTTTGGTTGTACACGTAAACTCTCATAGTAATTAAATGTGTGTTCGTATTTGCATAATTATACATCGACCATATATGATCGATGCATCAAATATATATATATATATATATATATATACACACACACACACACACACATACACACACACATATAAAGTGATAAATGTATTATATATATACTACACATGACAAATTTGTACAGAGGTATAATTTGTGCATATAATTTAATTATAATCTATACTTCGTAATTTGTCGATGGTAATTACACGTATATTGAATGCAAATACATTGGTTATAATTCAAAAAATAATAAAGAATTAAGTATTTGTAAGGATATTACATAAAAAAATTTACCACACACAAAAGTATCGTGAGGAAAAAATTTGAAAATTCACAAAATAGGGAATCCCTTGGAAATTAGCGAGGGATTAGTGATGGAATATTCAGCAATGGATTAGTGAGGGATTTCGCAATCCCTCGCCAATAACACTCTAATCCGTCGTAAATTAGGCAATGAATTGTGCTGAATTTATCCGTCGCTATTCCTTTGCAAATTAGCGTGGGATTAGCGAGGGACAAGTTGAAAATTCGAGGCTAAAAATTTACGACGGATATTAAGTAAAAATAAAATATCCGTCGCAAATCCCTATCTAATTAGCGACGGATTAGAATGGGAATTTTTATCCCTCGCTAATTTGAAAGGATAATTGGATAACGCTGATCCGTTGCAAATTAGAGAGGGATTAGCGACGGAAAGTCAATCTGTGTGCCGAACTCATTTTCCCCTCGCTAATCCCTCGTAGATTTTGCGAGGGATTTATCCCTCGCTAATTCCTGCCTTTCTTGTAGTGTTTGGAGGCTACAAGGGTGGCAGTTGCAATGGATTTCTGTTGAAGGAACTCTGTTTGCTGACTGTATGCTAAAGACAGATATTTAGGGTTGGATTTGAACCATTTTCCTATGGAAGGAATATAGATATTCTTTGCATCCCAATCCTTCCACCATTTGCAGTGTTCTTGGAGGGCAAGGTATGGCAGACCATGCTGATTTGCTTTTTTGTGATAAGCAATTTTTTGGGAGTATATCCAGGCAAGTTTAAATATACTGAAAAATTGAAGCAGGAGAGGAACTACTGGTTGGGAATTTGAATATCTGGACTGGAAATAATCAAATCCTTGTTTAATTGGTTGGGGGAGTATCTCCTCAGTTGGTCCATAAACTGGCCACCACTGATTAACAAACCAATGGGGGAACATAATTTGTGCCGGTTTCTTTTTATTAAAATAGAAAAACCACGAATGGCTTTGCTGTTTGTTTTGAAAGGTGAATGTATTCATCCAGGCTGCTTGATAACCCCAATAATTATAAACCATATGATCAAATGGTTGGGAAAATCGTTTGAATGTGTTTGGCGAGGCTTTCCATATTGAGGGAGTATGGTTTGAATGGATCTGGACTGAAGTATTCGTAATGAAAGATTCAGTCTTTTTGTCTTTGTGAGGGTGAAATGGTGCACTCTCAGTATCTACCAATATGAATTCGTAGTATTTTTGGGTGAATTTTGGGGATTTTTGAACAAAATTAACATCTGGGCCAAAAAGTTGCCTAGCTGCTAATTGTGGATTTGAATTCCAGAATTCTGGTTTCATTTGCAGGAGCTTATAGACTCCAGGGGTTTTAGAGTATGCAGGCTCAAGGGAAGAAGAAAGCCTGGAAGAAACAGGTTTTGGTTTAGAAGAAAGAACCTTGGAGGATGCCGATTGCATCGTGCTTGTGTTTGTGGTTTTGGAAATTATTTTTCCAATTTTTGTGGGGTTAGATGCCACCACAGTTTTGGGTTCAGAAGTTTTTACCTGAATTACCTGTTTAGGATCAGCTTGTATGGGCTGACTTGGATCATTGGATGGAAAGCCTATCTGTTGGCTTGCTGTGGGAAGTGGGAATCCCATTTTTTGGCACCATTCATGGATGTCTGCTACTATCCATGCAGACTGGATTTGGGCTTCTTGTGAATCTTCAGATTCAACAATATCGGCCCAACTTTTAGAAGTCAGGTTTTCCAAGGAAAGTTGTTCCTGGATTTTTTGAGGTTGTGGAGTTTGGGCTATGACCATTACATAGTCTTTTGGGCTTGTAAACTGGGTTTTGCTAGTGGATGATCCAGATGATTCTTTCTTTAGGTCCTGTGAATCAGGAATAGGAATGGCAGGGAGCTCTTTAAGCTTCAAATTTTTGTTTTTGGGTTTAGGAGCCGTAGACTTTATCGACCCTGTAGAAATTCTCGGGTTAGGAAATCAGGAATTGAATTTGAAGATCCTTTGATGTATTTTATATCAAAATCAAATATGGATAAAATAGCTTACCATCTAGCAAAGATTTGTTTCGAGGCAAGGTTTTTAACATCTTTTTGCAAAACATATTTTGCAGCTTTGCAATCTATTCGTAATAAGAATTTTTGGTTTAGCAAATCTACTTGGAATTTTTGAATGTATAAAACAATTGCTAAAATTTCTTTTTTAATGGTGGGATAGTTCTGCTGGGAATTATTCCAATGCTTGGATGCAAATGTGACAATATGCTCTTTGCCATTTTTGTTTTGCTTCAGGATGCCACCGTAACCAATATCAGAGGCATCTATTTCAACAATCGTTGGAGCTTGAGGATTTGACAAGGATAGACAGGGTAAATTTTTGACCTGATCTTTTACTTGCTTGACAATTGATGTATGGACATCAGTCCATGGAGGGGGAGGCTGTTTGAGCCTATCATGTAGTGGTTTGATCATATTCTGAATTCCTGGGATAAATTCAGAAACATAATTTAAACAATAAAGGAATCTTTGAAGTTGAGTCCTGTCCAGAATCTGGTCAGGAAATTTGTCAGCAAATTGAATTGATCGGGAAATAGGAGTAATAGTTCCCTGTTGGATATTATGTCCAAGAAATCGAATATTATTTTGAAAAAGGCAAAATTTTGTTTTAGAAAGGACTAAACCATTTTGTTTAGTGGTAAAAAGCATAATATTAAGATGTTTGAAATGTTGTTCCAAACTATTTGAAAAAACTAAAACATCATCAATGTAGACAATAATAAATTGGGAGTAAGGATTGAAAATCTCATTCATAATTCTCTGAAATTCAGAAGGAGCATTTTTCAAACTAAAAGGCATTACGTTCCACTCATATTGACCAAAAGGGACTGTAAATGCAGTTTTGTATCGATCTCTGGGATCGATTTGGATTTGCCAATATCCAGATTTTAAATTAAAATTTGAAAATATGACTGCTGCATGCAGCCGATTGAGCAAATCTTTTTTGTTGGGGATAGGATATCTTATCCATCTAAGTGCGGTGTTGAGTGGTTTGTAGTTGATGACTAACCTTAGAGCACCGCGCTCAATTTCAGCATTTTTGTAAACATAGAATGCAGCACAACTCCAGGGAGATGTACTTGGAGTAATAATTTTCTTTTGCAGGAGATCTTGGATTTCCTTTTGACATAGTGTGGTTAACTCATGGTTCATCTAGATTGGTCTAGCCTTGGTCGAAATAGATTTTTCATCAAAATCAGGCTCATAGGGAAGACGTACTATGTGTTGTTTCCTATGCCAGAAGGCAGTAGGAAGATCAGAACAAAGATGTTGTTTGATATGGTCTCCTAGAGCTTAGATTTTTGATTTGGTAGTTAGATCCTGCAATTGTAGCTGGAGTCTTTTGAAGGCCAAATCTGCTTTCAAGAAATTGATTTGAGATTGTTTATTTTCTAGAAGTTGGAGTTCTTTTTCAATAGGAGGCCTATCAAAAGGAATGAGAATTTGTTGATTCAAGTGGGTAACTTGAATACCTTCTTTGAGAACCATAAACGGAATGATCTGTTGGATAAAAGGGGTGCCTAAGATAACAGGATTAGTGATATCTTTGACTAATAAGAAGGAAGTCGAGATAGATAAAGAAGAGTGTTTTACTTCCACATTTGAGAGTTTGAAACTAATACCTAGTTTCTTACCATTGGCAGATTGAAGACTTTCTTTAGTCTTCTCAAAGAACTTGGTTGGAATAAGTCCTTCTTGAATACAATTGAGGTCAGCACCTGTATCTAAAAGAGCTGGGATTTCAAGAGTAAAAGAATTGTTAATTACCAAAGTAATTCTTATATGCCATTTTTGGATTGACACCTTTGATATATAATTCAGAAATTGGTTTGCTTCCTGAGGTTTAGCGGTTTCAGGCTCAATTGGTATTTCACTTTTGAACAGAGTTGTTGAAGAACTAATCTGTCTATTTCTTCGGAGGCTTTGATTTCCCTAATTTCTTGTTTGAGAATGGCAATTTCAGATTGTAAGTCTTGGATAATGACTGATTTTTGAGGTTTGGTAGGAAACCTATTGAGAATATCTGTGATGTTATAGGTGTTGACAATATAGGATGATTATCGAAAGGATTGGGTTTTGAAGATGAGGGCTAATGCAATGTTTGTTTGAATTTGTCTAAATATTCTTTTCTAGTAGCATCATCTGGAAGATTGCCTATAATCTCTAAGAGTAGATCTTGCTCTTTAGAGAGGACATTGCTAGAAGGCTGATCTTTGTCAGATTCGGAGGAGGATGAGGTTGAAAGGACATCATCTTCTTGGATTTGGTTGAATTGCTGATCATATTCATCATCAGCAAGATCAGACTCTGATTCAGAGAGAAAGAGGTTCTGAATCTTATCAAGTAATTCTTGGTCCAAAGAGAGTTCATGGATTCTTTTGGAAACTCTGCAATATCTGGCTATATGACCTGGCTTACCACATTTGAAACAAGTAACAGACTTGGACTTTTTGTTTGAGAGTTGAGGTCTCTTAGCTCTATGAGGCTTGGGTTGAGGAGCAAGAAGGGCTAGATATTTGGATGGTTTTCTGAATTTAGACTTAATTCTATGGTAAGTAGGCCTGGACTACAACTGTTTGTGCCTATGTTTCTTGTAGGGCTTTGAAGTAAGGTAGATGACACTTAGTAGACTGCAACTGTTTGTGCATCATTTCACCCTCACAAAGACAAAAAGACTGAATCTTTCATTACGAATACTTCAGTCCAGATCCATTCAATCCATACTCCCTCAATATGGAAAGCCCCGTCAAACACATTCAAACGATTTTCCCAACCATTTGATCCTATGGTTTATAATTATTGGGATTATCAAGCAGCCTGGATGAATACATTCACCTTTCAAAACAAATAGCAAAGCCATTCGTGGTTTTTCTATTTTAATAAAAAGAAACCGGGACAAATTATGTTCCCCCATTGGTTTGTTAATCAGTGGTGGCCAGTTTATGGACCAACTAAGGAGATACTCCCCCAACCAATTAAACAAGGATTTGATTATTTCCAGTCCAGATATTCAAATTCCCAACCAGCAGTTCCTCTCCTGCTTCAATTTATCAGTATATTTAAACTTGCCTGGATATACTCCCAAAAAATTGCTTATCACAAAAAAGTAAATCAGCATGGTCTGCCATACCTTGCCCTCCAAGAACACTGCAAATGGTGGAAGGATTGGGATGCAAAGAATATCTATATTCCTTCCATAGGAAAATGGTTCAAACCCAACTCTAAATATCTGTCTTTAGCAGACAGTCAGCAAACAGAGTTCCTTCAACATAAATCCATTGCAACTGCCACCCTTGTAGCCTCCAAATCTAAGGAAGACTTTGTAGCAGCTATACAACTCATGCTACAACAGTTACAAGGACAATCTTCAACTTTGACACCTGAAGCACCTACCGAAGAACAAGAGGTAGAATCAGAAAAAAAAAAAAAAAAAAAAGATGAAGATGAAGACTATTTCTGTGAATGATGTCATGCATGACGACATCAGACCAACCAAAGACGTAAGCAGTGACATCAGCAGACACTGTAGCACTTTTTGAGTGTTACTGTTTCACTGTACACTGTAGCGGCTTTTTAATGTTATTATTTTAACACTGTAGCATGAAGGCTATTTTGTCTATAAATAGCCAGTTCAATTTCATTGTAAGACACACTTGCCACACCATAGCACTTGTATCTTACTTTCCTGCAAGGCTCTCTCCGGTTAGAATCTACTTCTAACTTTCAAAATCTTCTACTTGCATTTTAATAATAATATTTGCAATTTCATATGCATATGGTCGGCTAAGCCGCCTCACCAATAGTTTGCAAATATTTATTAGTATAATTATTTTGTTCAAAAAGACTTTGAATATCTTTTGCCCTGACTGGTTCCTCAAATTTAGATTCCAATCTTCTTTTAAAAGGGGCAGCAATAATGGTTTCCATACCAAAAGGAATTTTGAAATTTTGACCTGGAGGTAAATCTGAAGAAACATATGTTCCTTGAGATGTTTGCCAAAGTTTTGAAACATTAACAGATTTCGCAAATGGATAATCAATTTTGTTGAGTGAAGCATAAGCTTCAAACTATAAAAAGAAGTCAATTTGTTTTTTAACCTGGTTTAAAAATTCATAATATTTCTCTTGGATCTGTTGTCTCTCAAATCCTTTTGATAATCATCCTAGGATTGTCAACACCTATAACATCATAGATATTCTCAATAGGTTTCCTACCTATATATATATATAATATAGTCATCTACACACACACACACACACATATATGTCTAATACATATATCTATTTGACCAAAATTTAGTGTAGAATAATTGTATTTTACTTAATTTGAATTTTGAAATGATTTTTATCTTGTGATTTAAAATCTCTTAAGATAATTATTTAGGATGTATTTCAACTACCCATTTAATATATTTCTCTACCCTAGCCGACACTTAGGGATTATTTGGCTTAAATTATGTTTTGAAGAATAATATAGTGATGTTATATTAATTGGATGGATAAACTAGTGTTATTTGAAAACCTTTGAAGATAATATCTATTTTATCTTTGGTAAATTATTAAATTATCTACTCCAATATTTGTTTCACCTTTTTGTGTTTAATTTTCTTGAAGCCCCCAACCTAGCTATCGCCACTTTAATGGTTCAATCCCTACAATATTCTGAATATAAAAACCAGAATTTTCTTTTATGATAATATCCTCTGATATCAAAGAATTTTCCAATATTTATTAGCTAACAATTATCTATTGTGTATTATCTATATAATCAGATTTTCGTGCTTAAAATACATCAAGAGCATCCTAGTTATTCTAGGAATTATGGCAGGCTGAAGAAGAGGAAATCCACATCAAATTTAGACATTAAGTACTCAATGGTGGACTAATAGTAGTAGTCTTGGAAGGTTAGAGTGAGTTTTTCGGCCGGAGGTCACCTCCAAGTGAAAAACTCTGCTTGAAAAAGTGACAATAATAGTTAGTTAGGCTAGTCTGAGCTAACTATTTTCCGGGTTGGACAACCAGTGTGTTGGGGATAGAGATAGAGGAGTATCTCACGCTAGTCGCTAGATCTTCCACTGCTCGATGTTGAACAGATACACTAGGAAACTGTCATGATGGAATTCATGATATGGAAAATTTGTGATTGAATCACCTAATCCCTTATGATTTTGTTATATTGATGAGTCGATGGTTTTTTTGAGAATTGTTTTGGTTGCACTCTGTGTTGTTCCACTCAGTGACTGATTATTGATGAATTTGACTTGCAAACACATTTTGGAGTTGTTCTAAACTTGCGTACACGAAAATGTTTACAGTGTCATTTGCACACACGGGACAAACTGAGATGCCAATCTCACACCGTTTATATCATGCTTTTCAAGGGAGTATTATTCTGAGCAGGTTGGACATCTTAGAGACTGAAATTTATTTGATTCTACTTTGTATTTCCTTTTGAGAGACAGTTGTTATTATTCATTTTTAGACTTGTATAATTTTACTTTAGTTGTAATAAATTATTTAATTTCTTTTGCTTAGCGGTTTTTCTTTTATACCTCGTTATAAAGACCCTTGGTCCATTAGACGGGGCGATATCACCGCCCCTTTTAGGTGCGTAGGTAGCAGGGTGTTACATGTGTTATCAAAGACTAGGTTTAAGCAATACGTATCTGACTGACTAGAATTAGAACTCAGAAGTTAACCTATAGCCTAGGATGATTATCTTGGATGGATGAATTTTAAGGAGTATAAGACTGAAGTTATGAACATGGTTAGAGTTATCTTTTGATTAATGGAATATATTCTGGATCTTGGAATCTAGAATTGTTAGTTAAATCTAGGTTGAGTTGAGCCTAAGATTGAGTATTACCTTTAAAATCAAGGAATTAAAATTTAAGAATAATTATGGTCATCTGTGTTTGAGCTTTTTTGGTGGTGATTTGAACGTGGAAATCATGCTATGTGTTGATGGGTTGACATAGGAGGAAATTTTATCCCTGTGTGTTGTAATGATGATAATTGTGATGAGGTTGGGAAAGAAAGTCGATGTTGATGGGAATAGTTAGATATTTTATGGAATGTGATAAATATGCGTAAGTGAGATTCTTTGGGTATAGAGGAACTACACTTGATGAAGAAGTATATGATCTTAATACTTATTCTAGTCTTCTAATTTTGACTATCCTAGCTACGATTTGATGGATAGGATGTTTAGAAATGGTGATTATTGCTAGGATTCAGGATTTTAACATTTTTACTTTAGAGATTTGTGATTTTTTGTCACGCCTGCTAATTATGTGTGAATAATGGGGCATTGTCTCCAATGCCCTATGATTGTGTATGGTGTATATTATATGAAATATCTATGTAACATCTTTATATGTCTTTTTATCCATTGAGCATGATATATGAATGTACTTGTTTTAGTAATAGTTAGGCTGAGGAATGTTATCTCGAGGGGTATTTGGATATTGTGTGTGAGTAGAATTTGGAGAAGCGATGATTATGGAAAGTAGATTTTGTTTTCAATTGTACTATTAAAGTGAAAGCAACTACACCAATGAAGAAGGAAGAACTAGATTGGACGACTTTAAGAATGATTCCACATACGCAAAATTTCCATGCTAAAAAGCCAGTAAAGCAACAATGGAAGAATAAGGGGAAACATGTAGGGATTACTTTGACGGAAGCTGCTCCAATTTTGGTAATTTGCCATCACTACAAAAGGAAGAGATAAATAGAACCAGATTATTAGTTCAAGGAGCTAAACTAGGGGTGCTTCAAACATGGAGATTCTACACATCCAATAGAGAGTTGCTCAAGACTACTTCATATTAAATACAGAAACCTCATTCCACCATCACGTTGCACTAATTGAAGAAACGCAACTTGGGTTAATGGAGACATTAACCCAATACCACAAATGAATACTCAACTGCTCGATCTGGAATAAAGAAAACTTGGGAGCATATGCGATTCGAAAATGTCACGAAGATGGGCAGATTCTTAGGATTAGGGTAATTATGTTGTCTTTTTTTAGAGGAATGGTGATCCTTATGCCACCTCTGATTTGGCCACAATAGAGACATACATTGCAATTGTAAAAGAGTAAGAATGAGAAGAATTTCCAAGAGCCTAAGAGATGATCAATGTTTACACTTGTTGAACCTCAGACGTTATACATGGATGCATCAAATTAAGAGGGGAAAGTTGTGTCGGTGAATTCCTATAGTGGTGATTCAATCTAATTTCCTTACTCTTTCTTCTAATTTTTTGCATACAAGCTAAATCCTCTCACGTATTATTGATGTTAAGAGTTTTCTTTCAAGATTCAATTATAGAAGGCCACATTAGCTACCTCACTCATTGTTAAAAAATTGTTCCTTACCAAGTGCATCTACATTGTACCTAATTTTTTTATATATCATTTACATGTTAACTGTTTGTTCCTTATCTCATTAGATTGATTTTATCTATTTCTTATTCTTCTTCATTCTTTTGATTTACATACTTTGTCATGTGCTTTCTCTTTGAAGCTACTTCTTGCCAACACCTTTGTTCTCCATTTGTTGAGAATTTTCTTCTAAAAACTTGGCTGATTAAAGGAACCTTTGCTACTCTAGTCAATGATTGCAACTATTATGCATCGAACTTTTCAATCATCTTCTAAATGCTTTCTATGTTGCCTCTATAATGACTTCCTACTTTTGCTTCATTAGATTTACTCCTTCATTTCATGTTTTATTCCATTCCTTTGAGCTAGCAAACATTGTTTGTGTCATCTTAAGTTAACTTCTCTTATCTTTGAAATCCTAATGATATCATTTTCACAAACATTTCTCGCTTTATTTTTATAGTTCCTTTTGATACTCAATTTTTTTTTTCTTTTTTTCTAATGATATTGATTTGATAAGCTTATCTTTCTACCCAATGTCTCCTATTATTTCTTGTAAATTTTCTATTATTGGTTGAGCATTCAAGGAACTTTTCCTTATCACACAACAGAAGTGTTTGATTCTTCTCAATCATAACAATTTTTACAACAATCAAATGATAAAATAATTTCACCCTTTACTTTCTTGTAGTTCTCATTGTTGCACAAAATTTTTATTTTTCTTCTTCAAGTAATATTACTTTCATGTGCTCATTTTTGTGTTCAATATCTTCATTAAATTCACCTCTTATATTAAAACTTGAATATTCAAGAACTTCTCTTATTCAATCATCAGAAGTATTCAATTCTCATCAACCACAGTAAAATTGTTTAACAATCAACTATTTCAATCTTATCATTTTACCTATTTATGTTTCTTTAAATTATTAAACATCTCTTGTATTAAATTTGGCATACTCGTCATCCTGATATTCTTTTCGAACTCACATTATTCCCTTCAATAAAAAATTCCCCTTTGGAGATGGCGTGTGTGGGAGATATAAAATCATATTAAGTCCCCAAAATATGTCTGCATATATTAGGCAGTACAAAATTCTGTCTACATATATACATATGTCTAGGAAGTCATGGAAACATCAAAACTATAAAAGTGTTTTCAAAATAAAATTCTAACATCAATATCAAAATGTACTTCCACTAAGCAAAATAATCTAATGTACTTTTTTTTTAATATGCATTATCAAATTAACACATGGAACAAAGCTTCCTCTCATGATCATTCATCTCAAATCTTGCGGACTAGCCATATATAAATTGTAGACATAATTAAGTTAGAAAAAGCAGAATTTTAGTACTCAATTGAGTAAAAATATTCAAATCTATGTGGTTATAGCAATTGTCATATATCCTCAAGAAACTCATTTATTATTATCGGCAAGCATGAATAGAAGTAACAACCAGAAACCTAGAAGTACATAACAAGATTATCCTTGTACTAGCCTAAAAAAAAAAAAAAATAGGTGTCATAGATCTCATTACCTTCAAAACATCCACACAAATCCAAGAAAATGGAGAATGAGGCTGAAATATATTTAATGGGATATAATGGGGAGAATAAATTAATCTTAGGTTACAAACAAACAAGTAACTTATGCATTTCTTGAGTTGGACTCAATCAGAAATTCAATTTGCAACACCATATGTCAACATGTCATAAACAAGACTGCCATTCTCCCCTATCTCTCTTCCAGGTTTGTTTTTATACATCACTTATATTCTCAGAATTGTCAATTTGCAGGCTATCCATGGCTTTAGAGCATCTGATGCAAAAACTTAATGAATACCAAAGAGATTATTCCTTGCTAGCACACCCATCCAATTATAGAATTCCTTGGAAAGACATAAAAGGCTTTGAAAAAAAATAATATTGAATAATTACCACATCATATTCCTTATCAATTCTCCTTCTCTTCTCCCTAGTCTTCCACTTCCTCCTAATTTTTCTACTTGATGAGGCCATTTTTGGTAGTTTTAATTGATCTACACTTCAAACTATCTCATTCCATCCCCACCACACCAAGAAAATCTAGTTAAAAAAATATCCATTTTTCTCAATTCAAACTCAAACCCAACTCAGAACCACAAGAAAGAATTTAAGTATTAGTGCAAAATGAACAGACGAAAGAAATGAAGGAAGAACTGAAAAAAAAAGATTACAAGATCAAACCCATTTTAGCAAATATAACTCAAACACATATACAAAACTTTATCTGCCAAGAAGAAACATAAAAAATAACAGTTTTCTTTAAATCAACTTCTCAATTTCCTATAAAATACATAGATATCCAACATAAAAAAAAACCATATATAAGCACTAGCCCACACTAGATTAACCAAAGAGTAATATTTTCATAAGAAATTAACACCACTTGAGTTAAATGTAGCCTAAAGAATTAGAGTTCAGGAATTGTAGTCTAAGGAATACAAGTAGCAAATCTAGAAACAAAAAAGAACTAACAATTCCAGGCTAATTATTTCCACTATGCCTTCCATTCAAGAAAATAAATTTCCTTAGTGTGTAGAGCCAACAAATAGAAATTTGGGAATCACAAAATCTTTCTCTAATCTAAACAGTGGACTTTCAAGAAATTTGTGTTGTTTCTTGCTTTTTATTCTTCATATTCCTAGTCCTAATTCAAGTGGTAATATGTAGCTACATTCAAATGTGACCACTTATGTAAAGCCAAGAGAAGAGAAAAATAGTAAAACTTTTGGTTCACTTTTGCTAGGTTCACAGAAGCTGGTAGCCCATACATTTAGGAGAATGTTCATGACATAACTACTTAATTTATAGAATGTTTAAGGATAGAGCAACTTGAAATATGTTACAACTAATCATGTGATGGATCTAGGAAGAAACACTGACTCAAACAGAAAAAATCTATTCTTATCATTTGGTCATTCTAATTATGCCTTGAAAGTAGATGAAGCTAAATAATACAAACATTATAACAAAATATATTGGATATGCTCACTTTGAGGAAAGCATAAAACACTAAATTCCCAGGAATAGGTAAATAGCCACCATGATAGTGCCTCAAAATTTTCCCAAAATCCAATCATCAGGTTTATCATCTTCACCATTAAGCAAAAGGCCCAAAAATCAACATGACATCCTAAAATCAGTCAAAAGTAGAAGAAAAACTCTAAGTAGACACAATTAAGAGATATGAACAAATCATCCAATCACAATTTTGAAAGGGTAAACTTGGTCTAAGAATCATCAAATGACTAGCCAAAGTTGTATATTTATCTTGTATGGAGTAATATAAATCGAAGAAGTAATTTATCCCCCAATAAAGAAAGGTCTAAATAAGAAAAGAAAATAAAATCTTCTAAATCAATAGGATGGCCAACCTTTTACGGAAGGAAGCATAGATAAGGTGTGAAACCCCACCTAAAGCCAACCCTGGAGTAAAGGGGTCGGGATGCATATCATATTATTTTGCATGAATATATATGTTATGAATGATTTTATGTGCTTTAGAATTATGATTTATAGGTTAAAAGGCTTAGTTATGCTTATTGAGTAGGAAGGGTAAATTGGTATTTTTGCTTAAGGTCAAAATAGGAAGATGGATTGAGGTTTAAATAAGAAGAATATTTGGGGGAGAAAATAAGAACAAGAGTTAATGTGGTTTAGTGGTTAGAACTTTGTGATTTAATCTCTAAGGTGTTGAGTTCAAACCCCATCACTTAAGTTTTATTCATGATTATCTTAGTTAAGTTTGAATTTTTGTTTTCTTACATTCCTTAAAGATAGGAATGTTGTCCTACGGGAGACATGAAGAGAATATCTTAATCCTATCATCATGACCTACAAAGAATTCTAGAGGAATTCTTGTCCTTTTTATTACCTCTAGCTTTGTTCTAACATCTTCACAATTTAAAATTGTTCAAAATTCATCAAGACTCATCTTTTAATTCTAGAAAATTCAGTGATGATTTATTAGCCTTGAATTTCAAAAATTAATCTTGGAAGTTGGACGGTTGACCGAAAATAGGAGAGGAGTTAGGAAGGGTTCCCAATGGAAATCAATCACCATAGTAGAACCTTTAAACTCATCTTCACGTTGTTCATGTTCTTGATGAAGGAAACCAGGAAATTTTCCAAATTTTTTAGCAGTCCAGCTTTCGAAAAACTCAACCAGTTTTCTTGCTCATTTGCTGCCAGAAAAATGACCAACTCATGTAGCTTGAAGACTGAAATTTCTGTGCAAATTCGGACAGCATAAAACTGCTCAAAACCAGAAAAAAAAAATCCTGTGCAGTTTCGCTGCACATTCAGCTGGAAATGAAGCTGTTTTTCTTGTCATCAATCCAGTAAAACTCCACTACTTTTTCTCCAGAAAGAAGGTTGTAAACCAGCCTTAAGAGACCCTCAAACACCTCTCAAAACTCCCTGCAAATCGGGCTGAAGAAGTGCAGAAATTCTGCACAGAAAAATCCTCAAACTTTCGAAACCTTAGAACAACTTGAAACCAGAAAATTTCCAGTTTTGTTTCTCAAAGCCTTGGCCGAAAAACCACTTTCCAACCTCTGTAAAATGAACCATTTTCATCCATGAACTGAACACCATTAACCTCTTCACTTACCTTGAACCCTTGGACTCCATAATCACACCTCAAAAATCTCCTAAGAACACTCCATTCAAAATACATTTGAACTTCAAAAATTTCCAGAATTTTGCTCCATGAAAACACCCTTGTATTAAGCTACTCAACCAGAAATTCCTCTGCCATTAAGCACTGAATTTCAGCCATCCTTAAAGCCTTAACAGTCTTCATTCATTTCAGCAAAATAAACCAGTCCAACCGGCTCCATTGAAGAACAAAGAAACCTTCATCAATCAAACACCATTAGCTTATCCTGTACCTCCAACCACTCCTCAATTCCCTCCATATGAATTTCAAACAAATCAGATTATTCCCTTCCTCTCTAGCAGAAAACCAAAACTCCCAATTCCCCTAAACTATTCGGCAAACACTTTTCAAGTTTTCGTGTAGCACCTTTTCTCAAACTTTCTCAATTTTCACCAATAACACTAAGAACACACATTACATTCCTTCAAGCCAAAACCAACCCTAAACACCTCCAATCACTCTCAAATACTCCCGATTACTCCTACATACTCCCTAGTGTTCATTTCTGGTATTTATAACACAAAGTCTCGCAAACAAGAAATTTCATTTGGATCAAAAACCAATTTTTTTCTTGAAGGTCTCAAGAACATCATCAAGGTAACCAAGAACAACTCCTTTGTTCATCCTCTTCCATTCAACCTTCAATATATCATACTAATGATCTCTCTCTCTCTCTCTCTCTCTCTCTCTCTCTCTCTCTCTCTCTCTCTCTCTCTCTCTCTCTCTCTCTCTCTCTCTCGGCCGAATGGTTGATCAACAACCATGGCTATTTTTTTTTTCTTTTGGACAATTCAAAACTCTCAATCGCGTGGACCTTCTTAAGTCTATATCGAAGTAATCGACAATCAAGTATTTCTCCTTAATCCACCTTTTTAATTCTACATTCATGTCTCATAGATGTTGATAGGAAGAATAGAATATGAATGATGGATTGAGTGTATGCCTACGAATGAAGGGGTTGGGGCTAGGACATGAGAATGGTTGAATGAATGGTTATATGGATTTTCTTGAGAATCAATGTATGTCCATCATGTCTTAGGAGAGTTATGGATGTTTAAAGCATGTTAGATGTTATGACACCAACGGTGAAAAGGATTTTATGTTCCTATTTCCATTGAAGCCATGATTGATGATTATGCCCAATAGGGATTTGGCCATGTGATAGTATGTGTTGATTTAAGCCTATGTTCATGAATGGATTAGTTTATTGTTTGATGTTGGAGAATGTGTTCAAGAATCTTGTTTAGCAATAGGAAAATCAAGAATATTTTCTTGTTAATCCTAGGTTATTTTTAGTAACAAATTTTATTACCTTAATTAAAATTATTACTATATTTTTTTTCTAAATATTTCGAAATCCTTAGGAAGTTTTGGAAATGGAATATTTAATGAAATATTCATATTTTACTAGTCAAATAAATAATATCTTTTATTAAAAATAATATATATATATATATGTATGTATAATAATAAATAAGATTTTTTATATAGATAATAATAATAAATAGAATATTAATGACCTTGTAAACTATAGTTAAAACTTTTACCTATATTCATAAATATTATTTATATTAAAATTTATTCATTATCTATTAATAAAAAATTTAATATAATTCATTTATTATTAATTTTATTTATTACTAATTATTTATTATCTATTAAATGTTAATTAATTATTTATAATAATAATAGTATTTAAAAATTACCATTTATTAATATTATTTACGACTTAGTATTATTCAATATTCAAACACTAGTTCATTTATTAATAATAATACTCAAGATTTATTATTTGAAGCTATAACTTATTAGTAATTATTTTAAAACCCCCAGTTATTTTAACCTATCAAGCTACATTTATTTTATAAAATCCATTATCATGTAGCCTTAAAGCATACGACATTAAGGCCATGGTTGTAATTAGTTGAATTACGAATTATTTATATAAGGCAAGTATAGCTCGAGTATAACCTTATGCTTTATGTTTTCCCCAGGCGGGGTTAGGTCAGCCTTGGAGGATTTTTGAGTTCAAACAAGCAAAGGATCGGGTAAGCTCACGCATGGAGTTATTTGAAGACCAAAAATTATTGTGGCAAGCCAAGTTCAATGTGTATGTTGATTCGATTGTAAAGGTAATTCAGGACCATCTTTCCTTTTTATATCAGTCAAGCAAATCATTTGAAAATTAAATAAGAAGTTTTACACAAAATACTAAACTCGTTCTAAAACCCAACTTTGTCACGAATTTTAGAAACCCATAATTGCTATTTCCAAGTAAATCAATGTATGATCAATTTTCTCCCAAGTAGGACCAGCATCGTTGAGTACTCAATAAGAGTAGACTACTAGGACTAGTCTTTGAAAGATTATGGTAAGTCTCTCAGTAGGTAGCCACCTCTGAGGGGTAAGTCCTTCCCGAATAGGATGTCAGTTCAGTAGGTCATGCCAGTCGAGTTAGCAAGTTTCAGTCATGTGGACTGTGTGTTTCCGAAGTGGACAACCGGTAAGTTTGGATGTGGAGATGGAGGAGTATCTCACCCGGTAGGCCGTACACCTACCTTTTGTCAGCATGCTCAACATGTGCATTCTGACCAATATATTGTTATGGGACCCAACGTGTGGTAACCCATGGCTACCTCTTTGGGTGTTTTTATTTATTGTGCACATGTATGGTTTGGAAATCAAAACAGCACTCTTTATTTTAACATTTATTTCATGCTTGACAGCACTTTCTCTTATGAAATTTTTACAACTTGCATACATGAACTGTTTCACCTGAAATACTCAAAGCACACACAAGCTTACTGAGATTTTTATCTCACCACCTTTTATGCCATGTTTTCAGGACGGTCCTACTATGAAGATCATTAGCTAGAATTGATGCTTGCGATTCTGAAGCCTCTTTGTTATTTTCCTTATGTGATGTTTTGAGAGATTGTAGCAAACAATTTATTTTGGGTTTGTTAATGTATTTTTGGGTTGTAATAAGTTTAATTTTAAAGTATTTTTTTTATTTTATGTGACCTAGATATAAAGAACCCTTGTCCTATGGATGGGGCGACATCCTCGGCTTAGTTAGGCCTAGGTAGTGAGGTGTTACAAGTGGTATCAGAGACTAGGATTAGGCAAATATTGATAGTATATGTTTTGTTTTATTAAGTTTAAATCTTTTGACTAACCTGTCTTGTTTATGCTATAGGATGGTTAGAATGATTAGCACTGCAAGAAAAGGGCAGCAATGACATCCTCCCATCCCTATCCACCCAGAAGACCTAGCAGTGCATCAGCCTGCACCGCGGCCTGCACCTCAACCAATTATACCCCTGGATTATAGTAGTGACGATGAGGTCCAGATTATTGAGCCACCCCAATACCAGTGATAGACTTGGTTACTGACAGTGAAGATGAGGAGATTGACATGGAATATGTTCCCCTCCCTCCAAGTTCCATAATTGACTTAGTAGCTGATAATGATGACACTGGGGAGATAGATTATGAATCTCCACCTAGACCTTCCTTCATACCCCCACCCAACCAGGTTGAAACTGGGGAGAGTTCGAGGAAACCCGGGAAGGAGCCAAAGGATGGGATTGCAAATGGGGCTGGGATAGAATTCACTAGGAATTCTGGGGGGATGGTTGTTTGATGCCGACATTAAAGACTCTGATGAGGACTAAAGAGGCTAAGTGCTGCTACTATTAGGGTGTTTTATTTACTGCTTTCTGTAAACTCCTAAATTGGGCTAAAGAAGTGCAGAAATTCTGCACAGAAAAATCCTCAAACTTTCAAAACCTTAGAACACCTTGAAACTAGAAAAATTCCAGTTTTGTTTCTCAAAGCCTTGGCCGAAAAACCACCTTCCAACCTCTATAAAATGAAACTTGTTCAGCCATGAACTGAACACCATTAACCTCTTCACTTACCTTGAACACTTGGACTCCATAATCACACCTCAAAAATCTCTTAAGATCACTCCATTCAAAATACATTTGAACTTCAAAAATTTTCAGAATTTTGCTCCTTGAAAACACCCTTGTATTATGCTATTCAACCAGAAATTCCTCTGCCATTATGCACTGAATTTTGGCTAGCCTTAAAGCCTTAACAGACTTCATTCATTTCAGCAAAATAAACCTGTCCAACCAGCACCATTGAAGAACAAAGAAACCTTCATCAATCAAACACCATTAGCTTATCCTATACCTCCAACCACTCCTTAATTCCCTCCATTTGAATTTCAAACAAATCAAATTATTCCCTTCCTCCCTAGTAGAAAACCGAAACACCCAATTCCCCTCAACCATTCAGCCAACACTCTTCCGACTTTCGTGCAACACCTTTTCTCAAACTCTCTCAATTTTCACCATGAACACACACTGCATTCCTTCAATCCAAAACCCACCCTGAACACCTCCAATCACTCTCAAATACTCCAAATTACTCCTACATACTCCCTAGTGTTCATTTCTGGTATTTATAACACAA
The DNA here is from genome assembly GCA_026120185.1 of Voacanga thouarsii. Lineage (NCBI taxonomy): Eukaryota > Viridiplantae > Streptophyta > Magnoliopsida > Gentianales > Apocynaceae > Voacanga > Voacanga thouarsii. The sequence goes on along the minus strand of JANUWF010002768.1, from coordinate 126,194 downwards.
AGGCTCGCAAACAAGAAATTGCATTTGGATCGAAAACTAGTTTTTTTCTTAAAGGTCTCAAGAACATTATCAAGGCAACCAAGAACAACTCCTTTGTTCATCCTCTTCCATTCAACCTTCAATGTACCATACTAATGATCTCTCTCTCTCTCTCTCTCTCTCTCTCTCTCTCTCTCTCTCTCTCTCTCTCTCTCTCGGCCGAAATGTTGGTCAACAACCATGGCTTTTTTTTTCTCTTGGACAATTCAAAACTCTCAATCGCATGGACCTTCTTAAGTCTTCTTCGAAGTAATTCACATTCAAGTATTTCTCCTTAATCCACCTTTTTAATTCTGCATCAAGTCTCTTAGATGTTGATAGGAAGAATACACTATGAATGGGGGATTGAGTGTATGGATGTGAATGAAGGGGTTGGGGCGAGGACATGAGAATGGTTGTATATAATTAAGCTCTATGAATTTTCTTGAGAATCAATGTATGTCCATCATGTCTTAGGAGAGTTATGGATGTTTAAAGAATGTTAGATGTAATGACACCTATGGTTAATAGGATTTTTATGTTCTTATTTCCATTGAAGCCATGATTGATGATTATGCCCAGTAGGGATTTGGCCATGTGATAGTATGTGTTGATTTATGCCTATATTTACGAATGGATTAGTTTATTGTTTGATGTTGGAGAATGTGTTCATGATTCTTGTTTAGCAATAGAAAAATCAAGATTATTTTCTTGTTAATCCTAGGTTATTTTTAGTAACAAATTTTATTACCTTAATTAAAATTATTACTATATTTGTTTTTCTTAATATTTTGAAATCCCTAGGAAGTTTGGGAAATGGAATATTAAATGAAATATTCACATTTTACTAGTCAAATAAATAATATCTTTTATTAAAAATAATATATATATGTATGTATAATAATAAGTAAGATCTTTTATATAGATAATAATAATAATAATAAATAGAATATTAATGACCTTATAGACCATAGTTAAAACTTTTACCTATATATATATATATATGTATGTATGTATAATAATAAATAAGATCTTTTATATAGATAATAATAATAAATAGAATATTAATGACCTTATAGACCCCAATTAACTTGGGATTAAGGCTTAGTTTGTTTGTTTGTTTGTTATTAATGACCTTATAGACCATAGTTAAAACTTTTACCTATATTCATAAATATTATTCATATTAAAATTTATTCGTTATCTATTAATAAAAAATTTAATATAATTCATTTATTATTTATTTTATTTATTACTAATTATTTATTATCCATAAAATATTAATTAATTTATTATTTATTTATAATAGTAGTATTTAAAAATTACCATTTATTAATATTATTTAGAATTTAGTGTTATTCAATATTCAAACACTTGTTTATTTATTAATAATAATACTCAAGATTTATTATTTGAACCTATAACTTATTAGTAATTATTTTAGAACCCCTAGTTATTTTAACCTATCAAGCTACATTTATTTTTTAAAATCCATTATCATCTAGCCTTAAAGCTTAGGACATTAAGGTCATGGTTGTAATTAGTTGAACTAGGAATTATTTATGTAAGGCAAGTATAGCTCAAGTATAACCTTATACCTTGTGTTTTCCCCAGGCGGGGTTAGGTCAACCTTTGAGGATTTTTGAGTTCAAGCAAGCAAAGGATCGGGTAAACTCCCGTATGGAGTTATTTGAAGACCAAAAATTATTGTGGCAAGCCGAGTTCAATGTGTATGTTCATTGATTGTAAAGGCAATTCAGGACCATTTTTCCTTTTTATTTTATTCAAGCAAATCATTTGAAAATGAAACAAGTAGCTTTACACAAAATGCTAAACTCTTTGTAAAACCCAACTTTGTCAAGAATTTTAGAAACCCATGATTGCTATTTCCAAGTAAATCAATATATGATCAATTTTCTCCCAAGTCAGACAATCAACATTGAGTACTCAATAAGGGTAGACTCCTAGGATTAGTCTTTGAAAGGTTAGGGTAAATCTCTCAATAGGTGGCCACCTCTGAGGGGTGAGTCCTTCCCGGATAGGATGCCAGTTTGGTCGGTCATGCCAGTCTAAGCTAGCAAGTTTCAGTCATGTGGACTGTGTGTTTCCGGAGTGAACAACCGGTAAGTTTTGGTATAGAGATGGAGAAGTATCTCACCCAGCAGGTCGTACACCTACCTTTTATGAGCATGCTCAACATGTGGCATTGTGACCAATATATTATTATGGGGCCCAATGTGTGGTAACCCATGGCTACCTCTTTGGGTGGTTGTATTTATTGTACACATGCATGGTTTGGAAAGCAAAACACCACTCTTTATTTTAACATTTATTTAGTACTTGCCAGCACTTTCTCTTATGCAATTTTTACAACTTGCATACATGAACTGTTTTACCAGAAACACTCAAAGCACACGCGTGTTTCTGAGATTTTTATCTCACCACCTTTTATGCCATATTTTCAGGACGGTCCTACTGTGAAGGTCATTAGCTAGAATTGATGCTTACGATTTTGAAGACTCTTTGTTATTTTCCTTATTTGATGTTTCAAGAGATTGTAGCAAACAATTTATTTTGTTAATGTATTTTTGGGTTGTAATAAACTTAATTTTAAAGTATTTCATTTATTTTATTTTATGTGACCTAGTTATAAAGACCATTGTCCTATGGACAAGACGACATCCCCGGCCCTGTTAGGTATAGGTAGTGAGGTGTTACAAGTGGTATCAGAGATTAGGATTAGACAAATATTAATAGTATATGTTTTGTTTTATTAAGTTGAAATCTTTTGACTAACCTATCTTGTTTATGTTGTAGGATGGTTAGAATGATTAGAACTGCAAGGAAAGGGCAGCAATGGCATCCTCCCATACCTATCCACCCAGAAGACCTAGTAGTGCCTCAGCCTGCACCTCAACCAATTATACCCCTGGATTATAGCAGTGACGATGAGGTCTAGATTATTGAGCTACCCCCAATACCTATGATAGACTTGATTACTGACAGTGAAGACGAGGAGATTGACATGGAATATGTTCCCCTCCCTCCTAGTCCCATAATTGACTTGGCAGCTGATAATGATGACCTGGGGGGAGAGATTATGAATCTCCACCTAGACCTTCCTTCATACCCCCACCCAACAAGGTTGAAACCGGGGAGAGTTCGAGTTAACCCGGGAAGGAGCCAATAGATGGGTTTGCGAATGGGGCTGGGATAGACTTCACAAGGAATTCTGCGGGATGGTTGTATGATGCCGACTTTGAAGACTCTGATGAGGTCCAGAGTGGCTAAGTGCTGCTATGATTTGGGTGTTTTATTTACTACTTTCCGTAAACTCCAAAATCAGGCTGAAGAAGTGCAGAAATTCTGCATAGAAAAATCCTCAAACTTTCAAAACCATAGAACACCTTGAAACTAGAAAAATTCCAGTTTTGATTCTCAAAGCATTGGCCCAAAAACCACCTTCCAACCTTTGTAAAATGAACCTTTTTCAGCCATGAACTGAACACCATTAATCTCTTCACTTACCTTGAACCCTTGGACTCCATAATCACACCTCAAAAATCTCCTAAGAACACTCCATTCAAAATACATTTGAACTTCAAAAATTTCCAGAATTTTGCTCCATGAAAACACCCTTGTATTAAGCTACTCAACCAGAAATTCCTCTGCCATTAAGCACTGAATTTCAGCCAGCCTTAAAGCCTTAACAGTCTTCATTCATTTCAGCAAAATAAACCTGTCCAACCAGCTCCATTGAAGAACAAAGAAACCTTCATCAATCAAACACCATTAGCTTATCTTGTACCTCCAACCACTCCTCAATTCCCTCCATATGAATTTCAAACAAATCAGATTATTCCTTTCCTCTCTAGCAAAAAACCAAAACTCCCAATTCCCTAAACTATTCGGCAAACACTTTTCAAGTTTTCCTGTATCACCTTTTCTCAAACTTTCTCAATTTTCTCCAATAATACCAAGAACACACACTACATTCCTTCAAGCCAAAACCCACCGTAAACACCTCCAATCACTCTCAAATACTCCGAATTACTCCTACATACTCCCTAGTGTTCATTTCTGGTATTTATAACACAAAGTCTCGCAAACAAGAAATTTCATTTGGATCAAAAACCAATTTTTTTCTTGAAGGTCTCAAGAACATCATCAAGGTAACCACAAACAACTCCTTTGTTCATCCTCTTCCATTCATCCTTCAATATATCATCCTAATAATCTCTCTCTCTCTCTCTCTCTCTCTCTCTCTCTCTCTCTCTCTCTCTCTCTCTCTCTCTCTCTCGGCCGAAATGGTTGATCAACAACCATGGCTTTTTTTTTTCTTTTGGACAATTTAAGACTCTCAATTGCATGGACCTTCTTAAGTCTTCATCGAAGTAATCAACAATCAAGTATTTCTCCTTAATCTGCCTTTTTAATTCCGCATTCATGTCTCATAGATGTTGATAGGAAGAATAGACTATGATTGGGGGATTGAGTGTATGCCTGTGAATAAAGAGGTTGGGGCTAGGACATGAGAATGGTTGTATATGATTAAGCTATATGGATTCTCTTGAGAATCAATGTATGTCCATCATGTCTTAGGAGAGTTATGGATGTTTAAAGCAAGTTAGATGTTATGACACCTATGGTGAATAGGATTTTTATTTTCTTATTTCCATTGAAGCCATGATTGATGATTATGCCCAGTAGGGATTTGGCCATGTAATAGTATGTGTTGATTTAAGCCCATGTTCATGAATGGATTAGTTTACTGTTTGATGTTGGAGAATGTGTTCGTGAATCTAGTTTAGCAATAGGAAAATCATGAATATTTTCTTGTTAATCCTAGGTTATTTTTAGTGACAAATTTTATTACCTTAATTAAAATTATTACTATATTTTTTTTCTAAAGATTTCGAAATCCCTAGGAAGTTTTGGAAATGGAATATTAAATAAAATATTGATATTTTACTAGTCAAATAAATAATATCTTTTATTAAAGTAAATAAATAAATAATATATATATATATATATGCATAATAATAAATAAGATCTTTTATATAGATAATAATAATAATAATAAATAGAATATTAATGACCTTGTAGACCATAGTTAAAACTTTTACCTATATTCATAAATATTATTTATATTAAAATTTATTTGTTATCTATTAATAAAAAATTTCATATAATTCATTTATTATTTATTTTATTTATTACTAATTATTTATTATCTATTAAATGTTAATTACTTTATTAATTATTTATAATAATACTATTTAAAATTTCTATTTATTAATATTATTTAGGACTTAATATTAATCAATATTCAAACACTTGTTTATTTATGAATAATAATACTCAAGATTTATTATTTAAACCTATAACTTCTTAGTATATATTTTAGAACCCCTAGTTATTTTAACCCATCAGGCTCAATTTATTTTATAAAATCCTTTATCATCTAGCCTTAAAGCTTAGGACATTAAGGTCATGGTTGTAATTAGTTGAACTAGGATTTATTTATGTAAGGCAAGTATAGCTTGAGTATAACCTTATGCCTTGTGTTTACCCAAGGCGGGATTAGATCAGCCTTGGAGGATTTTTGAGTTCATGCAAGCAAATGATCAGGTAAGCTCCCGCATGGAGTTATTTAAAGACCAAAAATTATTGTGGTAAGCCAAGTTCATTGTGTATGATCATTCGATTGTAAAGGCAATTAAGGACCATTTTTCTTTTTTATTTCAGTCAAGCAAATCATTTGAAAATTAAACAAGCTGATTTACACAAAATGCTAAACTCTTTGTAAAACCCAACTTTGTCAAGAATTTTAGAAACCCATGATTGCTATTTCCAAGTAAATCAATGTATGATCAATTTTCTACCAAGTGGGACAATCAACGTTGAGTACTCAATATGGGTAGACTACTAGGAATAGTATTTGAAGGGTTAGGGTAAGTCTCTCAGTAGGTGGCCACCTCTGATGGGTGAGTCCTTCCCGGATAGGATGCTAGTCTGGTAGGTCATACTAGTCCGAGCTAGCAAGTTTCAGTCATGTGGACTGTGTGTTTTTGGAGTGGACAACCGGTAAGTTTGGGTGTAGAGATGAAGGAGTATCTCACCCAGTAAGCCGTACACCTACCTTTTATCAGCATGCTCAACATGTGGCATTGTGACCAATATATTGTTATGGGGCCCAATGTGTGTTAACTCATGGCTACCTCTTTGGGTGGTTGTATTTATTGTACACATGCATGGTTTGGAAAGCAAAACACCACTCTTTATTTTAACCTTTATTTAGTGCTTACCAGCACTTTCTGTTATGAAATTTTTACAACTTGCATATATGAACTATTTTCCTTGAAACACTCAAAGCACACATGTGCTTTCTGAGATTTTTATCTCACCACCTTTTATGCCTTATTTTCAGGACGGTCATGCTATGAAGGTCATTAGCTAGAATTGATGCTTGCGATTCTGAAGACTCTTTGCTATTTTCCTTATGTGATGTTTTGAGAGATTGTAGCAAACAATTTATTTTGAATTTGTTCATGTATTTTTTAGGTTGTAATAAGTTTAATTTTAAAGTATTTCTTTTATTTTATTTTATGTGACCTAGTTATAAAGACCCTTGTCCTATGGACGGGGCGACATCCTTGGCCTGTTGGGCCTAGGTATTGGGGTGTTATATAAGGGCCATAAAACATAAACACATCCTAATCTAAAAGCAATGGTTTCCTTTATGTTGCTGGATAAGTAGCTACAAAATAAACTTATTTTCATTCTAGGTAAATTTTGGGTTGTATCTATATGATTAAAAGAAATATTACTAGCAAATTTAAGACAATAATGCCAACACATACAACATACAACTCATCTATTGTTAAACATAATACATGAACAGAAGTATGCAGTACTACGATTTGGTTCCACTGGCAACTTAAAATTGAATGAAGTCATCAGTGCATTCCATCCCTTTGTAATGGCTTTCCAAATGGTCTGCCATTCTATTGGTTACATTTAATTGATTCCAGTTGTTAGTCCTAAGAAAGTGTACTCAAGTATCACTATAGGAATATCATAAAGTCATTATTATCAGTTTCTGCCTCTTCAATATGTTAAATGTTCAATCAACAAAACTACATCATAGGTCCTAAACTAGTCTTAGATCTGTCTAGTGTCAACTAAAAGAAGAAAGAATAGCATCAATCAAAAGAAAAAGAAACTAAGAAGGAAGAAGGATGGTATTTCCTTAGTTCTTTCTTATCTTATATACTTAGTCATTTCTTGTGTTATATGTTTTCCATGTCATTCTTCACCTTCAAACGATATATATCCCCATTTGAATGATTGTCTTGTTTTCAAGAAAAGGATCTTCAAAAAACTGATTGTCTATAGAAACCTGCTATCTTTTCCTTGGAAAAACATCACTGCATGCAAAAACCTTAATTTTTCTACTTGATGTGGCCATTTTTTGGCTGCCTTAATTGATCTAAACTTCGAATTATCTTGTTCCCTCCCTACCACCACACCATGAAAATATAGTAAAAAAACAACCATTTTTCTCAATTCAAACTCAAACCCAACTCAGACCTAGAAGAGAGCATTTAAATATTAGTGCAATTCAACTACAAATGAAGAGACCAATGAATTGAAGGATGGAGGATGGACTAAAAAGATAGATTACAAGATCAAACCCATTTCAGCAAATATAACTCGAACCCATATACAAGACATGTTCTGACAATTGTTCTGAGGCATTTGCCTTTTTTTTTTTTTTTTTTTGCTTCTGATTTTATCTCTTTTGGCATAGTTATAAAGTGGATCTAAAAGGACATAAAAGAAAGAATGAGCTGTAGCAGAAAGAGAAGAATATAGATCCTTAGAGGCCTAAAAGACATAGGTGAGTTCAAAGTTGAAAGTTTCAATCATAATAAACACCAATGGGGCCTAGAAGTATGCAAAGTGAAAAGACACCAATGCCAGATAAGAAATATAAATGAATTCACAAAGGCAATGCATCACACTTCTTTTGTATGCATATGAAATAAAATGTCAAGAAGTATATAATGCTTGCAGAAATTTTGTCAGTCTCTAGAGTAACATATTCATCATTGTCTAGTACAATTTCCCTACAATATCACTGCTTCCCGGATTCCCATTCGAGTCCGCATAGCATGCATTGAACAGTTCAAGCTAAAAGTTGTCAATACCATTTTTATATGCAATGCAATTTCTAGAAAGATTCATCCAAGATTTATCCATGTTGGTGATGCCACAATCAACAATAGATAGGCTAAAGTCACAACATAAGGAATAAAAAAAAACAAAATGTAAGATATATGCAATTGAATTTTGGACATTAAAAAAATTAAGAAGTACAAATCAAGGAAACAAATTCAAATTCAAATTCAACTATGATGTAAAATATATATATATATATATATATATATATATATATATCGAGACCTTAAATCAAATAATCATGTTGGAAGAAAGCAACATCCACAATCTAGCCAAAAAAAAAAAATGAAGTTCAATCTCTATGTTTTTACCTTAAACTGTCTACGTTTAGATAAAAAGTAGGTAGCGGTGAGGGTTTCTTTTTGGATATTCTTTACTGTGCCACCGTCAAACACCTGTATTCCAAGAGTGATATTAGAATACTTAGAAAATAATAGCATTTACTTGTCACTACTAAGATGATAGAAAACTTAAACACATGTGAATTTTTTTTAAGTCAAAAGTTTCCCCTACTAGAAAGATATTCTCAGCTTACAATAGGCTATCTAGGTAACTAGATAGAGACAATTACAACAGCACTGAAAACACATGTTATAAGAATTTACAAAAATAGTAATGGTTTGCTAAGAATATTAGATAATTACCATGTAGTGGAGACACACACACCCATCCCCCCTCTCCTAAAAAAAAGGTCAAAAACCTCCATATAGATTCTAAGTACCACTTTGCATCAAACAATGTGAAATATGGCAATAGCATAGAAGTAAGCAAAAAAGTTTTAAGCCAATGCAAGCTAGTAGCACAATATAAGAAAATTAGAGTACCTTAAACCAAGAGCAGAATCCCATAGAGCAACATAAGTAAAAGAAAATCTTTTCAATCATTAACATTGAAAGTTAATTTCCTAGATAGTTAGAAAATCAAATTCAACAAAAAAAAAAACAAAAGAAAGAAACTAATAAAAACTAAGCATTATGAAACATTAAAATCCAGATAGTGCACGCAATCATTAAGCTTCTATTTTCACCAGCTGTTTCATTTCCATCTGTAGAATACCAAAGCCATATCCACAAAAAAAAAAAAAAAACTTTGAACCACCAAATCTTCTCTTTCCACATATCAACACCATTGTTTACAAGAATCCTCTATTTAGCTTCTGAATGGAGTAATGCATTTTCCTCCGAGAGCTAACAACACTAATCCCCTTGTCCTTCAAATCTTCCAAAGTTAACAAGGGCAAAACCTCATCATCCACCTCATCAATCTCAAAAACAAATATGTACCTCCCCAAACCCAATTGATTCAATGAAACCTTCCCTCGTTTCTCTCCACTGAATCACTGGGGCCCTCCATTTCATCAGAAGCCCTAGTCCTTATCCTACTATTTTTGTTTCAAAATTTCAAATATCCACCATTACCTTCCCCTCTTTCCCTAGTATAGAGATTATGATAGGGAAGAATCCTACACACGATTACTAGCATTCTCTATTTATGTCTGGTTTGAAATAGTGGATGACAACACAAAGTGGTATAATCCGCTCAAAAATGCCATTGACGTTAGAAATAAGAACAACCTTTGGAGTGTAAGATTCCCAAAAAATAGAACAAAAATATTAACAAACAACATCAAATTTAGAAAAGCTATTAAAAGACAAAGGTTGAACCAAAAATATTAAATGCCAAACCAATAATAAATCACAAAAGATAGTGCATTGTTGGAAATCTTCAGAAGGATAAAACCCACAAATCGCACAACTAAGAAAGGGAAAATTGGAAATCACGTAGCAGCTAAGGAAGGGAAAAAATCGTAGCTTTGTTGTGCTCCATCGCTCCAAACCGGTGCCTTCTAAATGTTCTAGATCAACGGCGACAAGAAGCTACAATCGATATTTTCAAGAGAGATAAAGAGGAAGGATCGATGGGCTTAATGGGAAAAAGGGTAAAGCAAAAAGAAGGGATTAAATTTTGTTTTGCTCTTACAGAGGGAAGGGTTGGGTTTCACTTATAGCGTTTTTTCTTTTTCACTCCTGGCACCTTATGTTTTGTAACTGAGTTTTTTTTTTTAAAATTAAAACAGCTATTATGACAGTTTATTCATGTCAAAATAGAAAATAGAATATCAAAGAACAAAAAGTATCCCAACACATTTAAGAAATGTCATAATATAAGTCTAAAAGTATATTAAATTTCACATTGTTTATAAATTTGACAAAACTACGTAGTTTTACTTGTGTCTATAATGACATTTTGAGCTAAATGTCACAAAATTATACTTCTAATGACTTCTTTAAAAAAAAAATGTTGTAATAAATATGTTGTAATAAGCTTAAATTCTAGTAGTGACAACTACGGTGATTTCACCATTTTTCCTTCCATTTCTCTTGTGACCGAAAGATCATAGTCTTGCTACCTTTCATTGCATAAGAGTAGAAGGGCCAAGGACTTGAAGATCAAACCTTCATCTGACAACCTGTCATTGCATAAGAGTAGAGCTTCAAGAGGAAGGCAAAAGAACTCACTTTTCTCGTGTTTTTCACTTGACCAAGGGAAAATTCTCTGTTGTACAACTTTCTTATTTGAGTGTTCTATGCTACTTGGGGTTGAAAATGTGATTCAAACTTGCTGTCTTTATGCTGGGGGTATAATATATGATATTATAATAATGTATTTTATGTGAAGAACTCATTTTTCCCACTTGATGTAATTGAAAACAGAAGACCGAATGGACTGCTTGATTTCCGAGAAAATGACCTTGATGCTATCTGTGTGTGTTTTCTCCATGAAGAAATGATGCGTTTAGCATAGGAACATGTTGAGTTATTTGAGAAACGAAGCTCTGTGCAAGAAAACGTTTATATTTTATTTTATTTTATTTTATTTTATCAAAACTGGCAATTTGTGATGAAGGAAAAAAAAAAGTTGTGTATATATGGTAGAAATGTGGCCATAGATGCTGGTGATGGTTTTTGGCAAATATATTGGGTTTAAGTTTCACTAATGCCTAAGGAAAGTTGTCGCAAAACTGATGACATTGCTGGAATTTAGGAACTTTAATTTGGGTGTTGGATTTTTAAGCTAAACTATGGTCATAAGAACTTGGGTTTGAGGTTTTGTATGATCTAGGAGTTGTTGGGAACTTGTTTGAGTGTTTCCAAAGGTTTGGAATTGAAACACTTTGATGTCATTAATGAACTAGTGTAAGCTGTTAAAACCCCTGTTTCTGAACCCAAACTTGAAACTCTGGAAAATACCCTTCCTATCGGAGTTTTCACCTGACCTTTTCATAGGATACTCTTTGAGATGATAGGAAACGTTTTACAAAAGAATCACCAAAAAAATCATTTGTAAATTGGGAGATAGGGAATTTTCAAGTTAACTGCTCAAAACTGGTTACTATTCACCCGGGTCTTTATGTAAAAAGTATTTGAATCCTTTTTGGGGGGAATCCTGGGGAGAAAAATATATCTTAATTCACCTAACATATGGAGGTATTAAACTGAAGGTTTTTGTTTAAAAATAGAATGATTTCCTTGATTAATTAAGTAAATGATTTTGACCCCGATTATATTGTAAAAGCAGAATTTCATGTTTGAATTTTGCAAATGAATTTACTCATAGGAATACCAATAAATGTTGAAAATTTTGGCTTAAATGGACTTTGTCTGATGCTTAGGATAGCTGTTAAATTTTTGGTGATTTTCCTAAATAATATGATTTTCGGACAATAAAACTTTACACCTTTACAAAATAAAAATTTGAATGGGAACATTAATTTTTGAAAAGATATTTGAATTCTTGGTGTACTGGGTGAGATAAGTCAGTTTAGGTGCTGCTTTATCAATTCAATTAGAGTTACATGTCTCATTAGGTTTGCATGGGTGATTATGGTTTTTCATGTTAATTAAATTTTTGTTTGGCAATTAGTGTTAATAAGGAAAGTGGAAAATTCTATACTATGTGAATTAGGGATGCTTTAGTAGATTATTATTTTTCTTGATGCGATGCTTTATAATTAGAATTAATTAGGCTTTGTCGCTAAATATTTTGAGATTACTTAAGAACAAGTAATTCCTTAACAATTCTAGGATCTCGATTAACGCTTTATTTAGATTAATATAAATAGTAAATTAATTCCTATATTGTATACATATGTTAGATTTGGAGTTGGACGTAGGAGAAAGAAGAACTTAAGATAACTTAAAGTTATTTTGCTAAGCTTTGCACAAGAAGTAGGCCCTTGCATTTCCATAAAAATCCCTTTTTACGCGAATTCTTTTAGGATTTGCATGTCCTTGCATCTCATTACAAATATTTCAAGCAAGATATGTGTATTTATATTGTTTTACTCAAAATTCATGAAATGATTTATGTTAATGCTAAAAATATCATGTACTAAATTATGGGCATGACATTTTGGATAACTGCCTATATATGAGAAGTACGCTCATCTATAAATTCTTGTAACATGTTTAGACATGAATAATTTTTATAAAGTCACATCATAAGTCTTACATATATTTTTGGAGCCACGCATTAAATGTCAAGAAAATATATTTAAGTTAAACTTATGCATTTTAATGCATGCAAGCATTGCAGAAGTGATAGCACGAACTTTATTTAAAATGGCTCCACTTATTATTGCCTTCTACAAAGCAAATGGTGGATAATGAATTACTTTGCCTTGACTAAATTGCTAAAATAGATTTGAGCATTTGGTTTTGGAAATCTTGCAGAAAAATATGGTTTCGTGCTTTGATCAGACTGAGTTTGGGAAAAATAAATGTCTATGAAATTATATATTCTAAATTGGAATGAGAATTTCTTGAACCACAACAAATTTAGACATTGAATACTCAATGGGTGAGGTACTAGGACTTGCTCGTGCTAGTTGAGAGACTATTGGAAGATTGGTCTTCTTCGGATGTCTGTCATTTCCAAAACGGGGCTTTAGTCCTAGGTGACATAGTCGGGTCCTTAGCTAGCGACACGATTTTTAATAGGTAAAATCAAAAGACGGACGTTAGGCATCCGCTTGATGGATTAGGCGAGAGAAATGTTTGGGTGGAGTTCTCTCGGTTAGGGTGTACACCCTACAAGCTATTTTCTCATTTGTTATACCTTAGCCAAATAGGACACATCAGGATTAAAACTTCCAGATACAATATCATAACGATACATGATGTGGGAAAAAATTGGGTTCAAGACTTTGTATAAATGAAAAATCTGTTCCAAAATTGTGCTGTGTAATTTATCATTTTATACGATAGAGATTTTGTTTAAACAGTATAGTACAATATATTCGTTCCTTTCCCCAAAAATTATATTCCACATAAGTGTAAAGTTCATTATGAGTATTTCCATTCAAATTATTTTCATTTATTCATCATGACATTCATATTGAAAATTATGGCACGACCAGACACCTTGGACTTACTAAGATTATTTATAATCTCACATATTTTCTCTAATCATGTTTTCAAGAGAATGTAAGTTTATCAAGACTGGGTATTGATGTTCTGTTTAGTAATAGCGATAGGTCCTAATACATTTATTATTTTTAATTCTGGATAGGCTGTTAGATTCTCTATTAGCTAAAGTTAGAGTTACATTTTATCGACTATGAAGAATTTCTATAAGATGTAATTTAAGTCTAAGCGCCCGAGATTTACCTTTTCTTTTATTTTCTTTCTTATGGTTTTACTCTATCGCGTTATAGGCCCCTGGTCCAAAGGACGGGGCAACATCCCCGGCCATTTTGGCTACGTATTTAGAGGGTAATACAATTTGTATTAGAGCTTAGGTTTAAATCAAAACTTAAGATAGAATTAAGATTCTGGTGTAGACTATGCTTAAGTTAGGATTAGCATGAGTTTCAAATAAGTCTGGAATTAGAATCCTAATCAGGAATTTCTAGGTCTAAACTAATATTGACTTCTTCGGTGATTTACTCTGGCAAGCCTTTTGGAACTAAGCAAATAAGGATTACTGATGGATGGTGAGGATGTTACAAACCGCCAATAAAACTATCTTTGTTTTCATTGAACAATGATGAGATTAATGTTTTCATTGTATTTGAATATTATTTTTGGATTTATGATATTGAATTGATTTAGTCTTTTGCTCAATTAATTATTATTCTAGGCATTTGATTACTTGTTTTTAGTGGTGAATTGATGAGATTGGACCATTCTTCTAGTTAACTTGAGAAAGAGGTTAGGAGATTGTCTTAATTGCTAAATTCTATATTTATTTTCTTAACTAACTCAAGAGAGAGGTAAGTCAAGATTAAATAATCAAAAGTTATTGATTTCATCTAGAGATAGGGAATTAATGAATTTCATGTCATTGTAATCTACAGATAGGGATAATTATTAAGGATTTGTGTTCTATTCATCTTTTTGTTATTATAGTGAGATAGAGATGTCCATTGAATTTACTAAGAGATAGTAAAGCCATAACTCGAGAGAGAGTGAATTCCACATTAAACTCCTTCATGATGCCTAGGAAAAGTGATTAATTGTGAGAATTATTAAATTTACTAAGATATAGTAAAGCCATAACTCGAGAGAGAGTGGATTTCACATTAAACTCCTTCATAATTCATTGTCATGTTTTTAAGAGTAACTATTCAATTGCATGATTTTCTTTCCTAGAGTTGTACATCTTTTATCTTTGTTTATATCTTTATTCTTTATCATTCTAATTGGAGCATTAAATAGTGAATAAAATGTGGCTACTGTATACTTGTTCCTTAAGGGTCGATACTCGTTAATTCCCTATACTATGTTTAACGATGAGTGCACATGGTCATATGTGTGATTTGGGGATTATTGTTTAAATTAAACTTGATTGGGAATGAATTCAAAATTGCATAATTTTCATAATCCAAATCTAACGCATCATGTTTTTGGCGCTATTGTCAGGGAACAATTTCATAAAAGTTTGTATTTTATTGATTTGGCCATGTGAATATGTAAATAGGTAGATACATGTCCATAATTAATAACTTGTTTTTGTATGTTTTTATTTATTGTATATTTACCAATTTAATTTTTCTAACTCGATATTCATATGTGCATTATTTGTATTGTAATATTTGATAATTTTTACATCATAAATTTTGAGTCAATACTAACTCTATTTTTTTTTTTAAATTTTGACCTTCGTTTATATTATGCCAAATCGATACGATACGATACCACCCTATATTTTCCTTTCCTTTTCCCTTCCCTTTATCTTTTTCATTTTCATTTTCTTCTCTTTTTCCCCTTTTTCCCTATCTTTCTCATAATCTTGTTTTTGTCCTTTTCTTCTTTCTTCTTTTTATTCCTTATTCATTTGCTTTTCTTTTTCTTTGTTTTGTTGCTTCCATGTGTTTGGTTACCGACCCCATCCGTGTGTTTTGTTTTCTTTCCTTCTTTCTTCCTTTTGTCTTTTTCTTCTATTACCCTTTCTTTCTTTGATTTCTCATTCCCTATTCCTCTAGAACTTGATTTCGTTTTCACTGTGAAGCATCACCATGTGCGTTCTTCTTATCCATTCTTCTTCGTAATGCCTTCATTATTCAACCAATTTTCTCCCAAAAATTCACATATTCAAGCTCAACAATTAGAAGAACTCACTGGTGTAAAATTTTCTTCAAGTAACGGTAAATGTTTTCATCCTAGATTTCTTGACATTCATTGATCTTTTCTTTAGAGGAAATATCTACATTGCTTGAAAATATTCTTGTTGAGCAAATTTGGAGCTAAAAGTGTGTATGGGAGGATTTGTTAGTGATTTCAAGCTTCCAATAGTGTTTCCATCATTTTCTGGAATATTGGAATTTTTTAATATTTTGGTCGATTTTTGGAATAAATTTGATACTCTTCTAGTGATAATTGTGTGGAAAACTTGTTCAAATTGTGGTTTGAAATTATGTTTCTTATATATTGAAAATTGGAAAATGTGCAAGAAGAAGAAGTTGTTCTGGGAGTCATTCTTGAAAACATTCAAAAAGAGCTTTTCATTGAAGAATATTTTAAGAATTGTGTTTATTTTTAATGAGAAAAAATTCCTAGATCCAAACCTTACAAACGTTCTAGACCATCCCTGTGATACCCTGTTTAAACCCTACCCTAAGTACGTGGGAATTAAGGGCATTACATGGCGTCTTGCATGTGCACATAGATTTATAAAATGTTTATTGTTGTTTTTGAGGGTCATGTGTATATATGTATATATATATGTGCATCTCAATTCTTATGTTTATTGGTGTTTGAGTTCACTTAGTGAACTTATGGCAACCCTTTTGTTGAGTGATATGGGTTTATTTGAGTTTAGAATTTATATTGGCATAAGAGATGCTTAGGATGAAGGTGAAGGAAACTTGATAAGTATTATAGACATAAGGACCATTATGGTCCAAAGGTAAAGGCTTGGGAATTATCTCCTATTGACTTGAGTTCGAAGCCTAACACCACCAAAATTGTGCCGTTCTTCCTCTTTTCTTCTGTGGCCGAAAAACAGCTATAGTACTGCCCTTTTTAAGGGATAAATTCCTTCAAATTATTTCTTTTGTTATTTGAACGGATTATGGTAAAATTTATTTATATAATTATTTATCTTTTAAAATTTTATGAAAATTATCTTTTATCTTTTCCGAAAGATTTACTTAGATAATTCTTCCTAAAATCTAATATAATTATATATATATATTATTTAATTTTTATTATTAATAAAGGCTCGTAGTCACAAGATGAATACATATAGCTATTTGGAGATTAGGGCAGGATTTGAACTATCAACCTGACATTTTGAAGCCACCATATTTTACCAGGTGAGCTATTTGCTATTTTGTGTGTGTGTGTGTGTGTGTGTGTGTGTGTGTGTGTCTTATACATATATCTATTTGACCAAAATTTAGAGTAGAATAATTATATTTTATTTAATTTGAATTTTAAAATGATTTTTATCTTGTGATTTAAAATCTTTTAAGATAAGTATTTAAGCTGTATTTCAACTACCCATTTAATACATTTCTCTACCCTAGCCAACACTTAGGGATAATTTGGCTAAAATTATGTTTTGAAGAATAATATATTGATGTTACATTAATTAGATGCATAAACTAGTGTTATTTGAAAACCTTTGAAGATAATATCTCTTTCATCTTTTGTAAATTATTAAATTATCTACTCTAAAATTTATTTCACCAATTTTGTGTTTAATTTTCTACAAACCCCCAACCTAGCTACTGCCACTTTAATGGTTCAATCCCTACAATATTTTGAAAACCAGAATTTTCTTTTATGATAATATCCTCTGATATCAAAGCATTTTCCAATATTCATTAGCTAACAATTATCTATTGTGTATTATCTATATAATCAAATTTTTGTGCTTAAAATACATCAAGAGCATCCTAGTTATTCTAGGAATTACGGCAGACTGAAGAAGAGGAAATCCATATCAAATTTAGACATTGAGTACTCAATGGGCGAGGTACTAGTTAATCCACATCAAATTTAGACATTGAGTACTCAAGGGTAGACTAATAGTACTAGTCTTGGAAGATTAGAATGAGTCTTTTGGTAGGAGACCACCTCCAAAAGAAAAACTCTGCTTGAAAAGGCAACAGTACTAGTTAGTCAGGTCAGTCTGAGCTACCACATTGGTATAGGTGGATTGTTTTCCAAGTTGGACAACCAGTGTGTTGGGTGTAGAGATAGAAGAGTATCTCACCCTAGTGTCCAGATCTCCCACTGCCCGGTGTTGAATGGTTACACTAGGAAGCTGTCATGATGGAATTCATGATATGGAAAATTTGTGATTGAATCACCTAATCCCTTATGATTTTGTTATATTGATGAGTCGATGGTTTTTTGAGAATTATTTTTGTTGCACTGTGTGTTGTTCCTCTCAGTGACTGATTATTGTTGAATTTGACTTGCAAACACATTTTGGAGTTGTTCTAAACTTGTGTACATGAAAATGTTTAAAGTGTCATGTGCACACACGGGACTGACTGAAATGTCAATCTCACACCATTTATATCATGTTTTTCAGGGAAGTATTATTCTAAGTAGGTTTGACATCTTAGAGACTAAAGTTTTTTTTATTCTACTTTGTATTTCCTTTTGAGATTTATTTTCAAACTTGTATAAGTATTACTTTAGTTGTAATAAATTATTTAATTTCTTTTGCTTAGCGGTTTTTCTTTTGTACCTCGTTATAAAGACCCTTGGTCCTTTAGACAGGGCGACATCCTCGCCCTTTTTTGGTACGTAGGTAGCAGGGTGTTACACGTGGTATTAGAGACTAGGTTTAAGCAATACATATACGATTGACGAGAATTAAAACTCAAAAGTTAACCTATAGCCTAGGATGATTATCTTGGATGGATGAATTAAGGAGTGTAAGACTGAAGTTACGAACATGGTTAGTGGTATCTTTTGATTAATGGAATATATTCTAGATCATGGAATCTGGAATTGTTAGTTCATTCTAGGTTAAGTTGAGCCTAAGATTAAGTATTGCCTTTAAAATCAAGGAATTAAAATTTAAGAATAATTATGGCCATCTGTGTTTGAGCTCTTTTGGTGGTGATTTGAACTTGAAAATCATGCTATATGTTGATGGGTTGACATGGGAGGAAATTTTATCCCTGTGTGTTGTAATGATGATAACTATGATGTGGTTGGGAGAGAAAGTCTATATTGACGGGAACAGTTAGATATTTTATGGAATGTGATAAATATACTTATGTGAGATTCTTTGGGTATAAGGGAACTACACTCGATGAAGAAGTATATGATCTTAATACTTATTCTAGTCTTTTGATTTTGACTATCCTAGCTCCGATTTGATGGATAGGATATTTAGAAATGGTGATTATTGCTGGGATTTAGGATTTTAACATTTGTACATTAAAGATTTGTGATTTTCTGTTATGCCTGCTAATTATGTGTGAATAATGGGGCATTGTCTCGAATGCCCTATGATTGTGTGTGGTGTATATTATGTGAAATATCTATGTAACATCTTTATATGTCTTTTTATCCAACTGAGCATGATATATGAATGTACTTGTTTTAGTACATGGCATTTTTGCACTTTAATTTTGGGTTAGAATAGTTGGGTTGAGGAATGTTATCTCGAGGGGTATTGGGATACTGTGTGTGGGTAGAATTTGGAGAAGCGATTATTATGGAAAGTAGCTATTGTTTTCAATTGTACTATTATAGTGAAAGCAACCACACCAATGAAGAAGGAAGACCTAGATAGGACGACTTTAAGAATGATTCCATAAACGCGAAATTTCCATGCTAAAAAGCCAGTAAAGCAACAATGGAAGAATAAGGGGAAACATGTAGGGATTACTTCGACGGAAGCTGCTCCAATTTTGGCAATTTGCCAACACTGCAGAAGGAAAAGATACATAGAACCATATTGTTAGTTCAAGGAGCCAAACTAGGGGTGCTTCAAACATGGAGATTCTACACATCCAATAAAGAGTTGCTTGAGACTACTTCAGTTTAAATACAGAAACCTCATTCCACCATCACATCGGACTAATTGAAGAAACGTAACTAGGGTTAATGGAATATTAACCCAATACCACAAATGAATACTCAAGTGCTTGATTTGGAATAAAGAAAACTTGGGAGCATATGTGATTCGAAATTGTCACGAAGATGAAAAGATTCTTAGGATTGGGGTAATTCTGTTATCTCTTGTTAGAGGAATGGTGATCCTTACGCCACCTCTGATTTGGCCACAACGGAGACATACATTGCAATTGTAAAAGAGTAAGAATGAGAAGAATTTCCATGAGCCTAAGAGATGATCAAAGTTTACACTTGTTGAACCTCAGACATTATACGTGGATGCATCAAATTAAGAGGGGAAAGTTGTGTCAGTGAATTCCAATAGTGGTGATTCAATCTAACTTCCTTATTCTTTCTTCGAAGTTTTTGCATACAAGCTATATCCTCTCACTTACACTTGTTGAACCTCAGATGTTATATGTGGATGCATCAAATTAAGAAGGGAAAGTTGTGTCGGTGAATTCCTATAGTGGTGATTCAATCTAACTTTCTTACTATTTCTTCTAAGTTTTTGCATACAAGCTATATCCTCTCACTTATTATTGATGTTAAGAGTTTTCTTTCAAGATTCAATTATAGAAGGCCACCTTAGCTACCTCACTCGTTGTTAGAAATTGCTCCTTACCAAATCCATCTACATTGTACCCAATTTCCTTATATCGTTTACATGTTAACTATCTCTTTCTTATCTCATTAGACTGATTCTATCTATTTCTTATTCTTCTTTGTTCTTTTGATTTACATACTTTATCATGTGCTTTCTCTTTAAAGCTACTTCTTGCCAACTCCTTTCTTCTCCATTTGTTGAGAATTTTCTTCTAAAAACTCAGCTGATTAAAGCAACCTTTGCTACTCTTGTCAATGATTGCAACTATTATGCATCGAACTTTTCAATCATCTTCTAAATGCTTTCAATGTTGCCTCTATAATGACTTCCTATTTTTACTTGATTAGATTTACTCCTTCATTTCATATTTTATTTCATTCCTTTGAGCTAGCAAACGTTGTTTGTGTCATCTTTAGTTAACTCCTCTTAACTTTGAAATCCTAATGATATCATTTTCTCAAATATTTTGCTCTTTTATTTTTATAGTTCCTTTTGATACCCCATTTTTTTTTTCTTTTTTCTAATGTATTGATTTGATATACTTATCTTTCTACCCAATGTCTCCTGTTATTTCTTGTAAATTTTCTATTATTAGTTGAGCATTCAAGGAACTCTTCCTTATCATACAACAGAAGTGTTTGATTCTTCTCAATCATAACAATTTTTAGAACAATCAAATGTTAAAATCATTTCACCCTTTATTTTCTTGTAGTTCTCATTATTGCACAAAATTTTTCTTTTTCTTCTTCAAGTAATATTACTTTCATGAGCTCATTTTTGTGCTCTATATCTTCCTTAAATTCACCTCTTATATTAAAACTTGAATATCCAAGAACTTCTCTTATTCAATCATCAGAAGTATTCAATTCTCATCAACTACGGTAAAATTGTTTAACAATCAACTATTTCAATCTTATCATTTTACCCATTTATGTTTCTTTAAGTTATTAAACATCTCATGTATTAAATTTGGCCTACTCGTCATCCTGATATTCTTTTCGAACTCACATTATTCCCTTCAATCAGAAATTCGCCTTTGGAAATGGTGTGTGTGGGAGATGGAGACTATAGCTTATGTCACACTGAAAAACTTTAGTCACAAAACATCGAGTATTCTGATTACATTTTCAATTGGTAACAGACGTATCTACTTTGAAGTAAAGAAGACATACGAGTTGTTGTGGATTATAAAACCCCAAAGCATGACTTTACTTAATGAGATTTGTGTTTGAAGCAGTAGAGATTCGTGTTTGAAGCAGCAGAGATTCATTAGAAGAATGTAAGTGTTGTGTTGAGCTAAAATGAGGAATCATTAATGCTCGACTGAATAATCGAGAATTTCAAGCCGTCAACGCAAAGGAGGTGAAAAGAAATGAAGACTTTAGAGTACATGACAATGAAGTAATGCATTCTCTTGATCAATTATACGTGCAGGATAAAGAATATTTGAAGAACGATGCCACTGAAAGACACAGAAAGATGCCATTTGGGTAGTGGTGGACAGATTGGCCAAAATCATACTTTTTATACCTATGACCGTAAAGGATCTGAGTTAACTCCTAGCAAAGGAATCTTGAAGCATCTGAAAGGAGGGAAATTGGGTCTGAGGTATTTGGGACCATTTCCAATTATTGAGAGGATTGGACCTATAGCTTATCGCCTAGATTTGTCGGAGGGTTTAATTGGAATACATGATGTGTCCTATGTATCGCAATTGAAGAAATATCATCCCGACCTGGGACATGTGCTTACCGAGAAATGATTAAATTCTACAACCCGATCGGACTTATGTCGAGAAGCCGATCAAGATTTTGGACAGAAGCGTTAAAACACTTTGGAATAAGTAGATTCCAACGGTAAAGGTCTTGTGGGAACATCATGGTGCTCAGGACGCCACTTGGGAAACGGAGGACTGGGTGAGACAAAAATACTCGGAGTTGTTTAAGAGGTATGACGTCCAGAATTTCGGGACGAAATTCTTTTAAGAAAGAGAGAATGTGATACCTCGTTTATACCGTGCCCTAAGTACATGGGAATTAAGGGCATTACGTGGCGTCTTGCGTGTGCACATAGATTCATAAAACATTTATTGTTGTGTATGAGGGTCATGTGTATATATATATATATATATATATATATATATATATGTGCATCTTAATTCTTATGTTCATTGGTGTTTGAGCTCGCTTAATGAACTTATGATGACCCTTTTGTTGAGTGAGATGGGTTTATTTGAGTTTAGAATTTATATTAGCATAAGAGATGCTTAGGAAGGAGGTGAAGGAAATTTGATAAGTATTAGACACAAGGACCATTATGGTCCAATGGTAAAGGCTTGGGAATTATCTCTTGTTAACTCGAGTTCAAAGCCTAACTCCACCAAAATTGTGCCCTTCTTCCTCTTTTCTTCCATGGCCGAAAAACAGCTGTAGTGTAACCCTTTTTAAGGGAAAAATTCCTTCAAATTATTTCTTTTGTTATTTGAATGGATTATGGTAAAATTTATTTATTTATCTTTTAAAATTTTATCAAAATTAGCTTTTATCTTTTCCAAAAGATTGTACTTAGATAATTCTTGCTAGAATCTAATATATATATATATATATATATTATATTTATTTTTTATTATTAATAAAGGCACGCAGCCACAAGATGAATAAATATAGCTATTTGGTGATCAGGGTGGGATTTGAACTCCCGACCTGGCATTTTGAAGCCACCATATTTTACTAGGTGAGCTACTAGTAAAATATGGTGGATATATGTGTGTGTGTGTGTCTTTTACATATATCCATTGGACCAAAATTTAGTGTAGAATAATTGTATTTTACTTAATTTGAATTTTGAAATGATTTTATCTTGTGATTTAAAATCTTTTAAGATAATTGTTTAAGCTGTATTTCAACTACCCATTTAAGTGGGAGTCTGTCGATTTTCCACCTTTTTCAAAATCCCAAAGCTTCGGAGAAAAGATTCCAAAGATTCAAATCCAATCCAATCCGGAAACCTTGTTACGCGCACATTCAGCGTATATGCCTTCATTCATGAATTGCTTTGAGAGGACTCACAGTTTTGGCGCCAAAGCTATGACGGTTGAAGACTCCTATGAGTACGACATACCGATGTGCACCATCGCCACCGAAGCTACAGTGATCTCTTCTGCTGCTGAGAAAAATTCTCTCGCGAACACTGCTGAAGAACTTCTCGTGCCGCCACTCAACTTTGCTATGGTTGATTACGGCGTTTTCCGCTCTGGTTTTCCTGATACTGCTAATTTCTCCTTCTTGCAAACCCTAGGCCTTCGTTCGATCATGAGCCTTTCGTAAACATCCCGGAGGATTTAATCCGTGAAGCATTGAAGGTGGTTTTAGATGAGAAGAACAGGCCTCTGTTAATTCACTGCAAACGCGAGAAGCACCGAACTGGTTGTCTGGTGGGATGCTTGAGAAAGTATCAGAGATGGTGCTTGACTTCCATTTTTTATGAATACCAGAGGTTTGCTGCTGACAAAGCTAGAGTATCAGATAAGAGGTTTATGGAATTATTTGAGTGTCAACAACTATAATGTCAATATTGATCATCACAATCCTGCTCCTTTTTCTCATTCCCTTATTGAAGTCTGTACCCCATGGGTATACATTCATATTTTGAACAGATTTGACTAAACAATCCCATTCGGTGCTCTCTTTCACAGAAAAGAAATGAAAAGGTATCGATTCATCCTAAAAAAAAAAAAAAAAACTACCCATTTAATATATTTCTATACCCTAGCCGACACTTAGGGATGATTTGGCTAAAATTATGTTTCGAAGAATAATATAGTGATGTTATATTAATTGGATGGATAAACTAGTGTTATTTGAAAACCTTTGAAGATAATATCTCTTTTATCTTTTGTGAATTATTAAATTATCTACTCCAAAATTTATTTCACCTATTTTGTGTTTAATTTTCTGGAAACCCTCAGCCTAGCTACCGCCATTTTGAGGGTTCAATCCCTAAAATATTTTGAAGATAAAAACCAGAATTTTCTTTTATGATAATATCCTCTGATATCAAAGTATTTTCCAATATTTATTAGCTAACAATTATCTATTGTGTATTATCTATATTATCATATTTTTGTGCTTAAAATACATCAAGAGAACCCTAGTTATTCTAGGAATTATGGCAGGCTGAAGAAGAGGAAATCTAGTTGCTATTTGGAGATAAATTCTCCTAATATCCTGTATTTTAAATACTATTGTTATTTAGTTAACAAAATTCAAATTTCTTTTATTATTCTTTTACCATTTTCAAATTATCTTTAAGAAAATCTCTTTACTACTTATTTGAAGAAAACCCCAACTATCCTAGGATTTCAGCCGCCATTATTAGAAGTGTAGGACTTCTTCAATGTAGTAATTTTAAATTTTCAGATTCATTGGAAAGATAATAGAGCTTTTCATCCTCTTAGTTATCATCTATTATTTTAAATAAAGCCAGAATTTTCTTCTTCATCTTTTCCCTATCTTTGTTTCGAAATTTCCACCAATATTCCTCTTCTCTATTTCAGCCACCACTGAGGGAGTGTTTAAATTACACTTAAACACTTATAGATAGCTGGAAAATCATAACCAAATATTCAGCATTTTTATCTCTTATGAAAACCATAATTTTCATTTTATGCAATGAAATTTTCTTTTCCTTTTTCTTCTTCAACGATTCGGTTTTCCTACCCTATTCTCCACCAAAACCAGCCGACAACAAGGAGACTTCAGTGATTACAAGTGATTTCAGCCACCATTACCAGAAGTTTAAGACTTCTTCAAATTAACCATTTCAAATTTCAGATTTGGCTGAAGAAAGCATACAGCTGTTATCCTTTAGAACATTTATTTCCCCTTAGGGATTTTTCTTTAGCGCAACCAAAAAATTCTAGCAATTCTTGAAGCATTATCCGCCATTTGGGAGGTTGTTCAGAGCTGCACAAATACTTGGAAATAGCTGAAAACTTTATCATATATTCTGCAATTTTTATTCCATGCAAATCAAAAAAATTTTACCAACTAGAACTCTTCGCTTCTTTGTGAATGTCGTCCACCCAAGCTGTTTCCCTTCTCATAATCAGCTGACAGCAAGTCCGGCACAAGCTGAAGAATATTTTTCTTTTCTCCATCACATTAACCGAAAAACACATCCAGCAGAAGATAGATCTCCCATCTTCTTAATACTCTACTCCATATCATTCTATATTAAATAAAATATTGGTTAACTTATCACTTCCTCTAAAGCCTTGAATTTTAGTGACTTCAGCCATATTACATCATCAAACAAACTCAGCCGACACACCAAATGCTAGCACCGAAATTCTGAACACAGACTTTCGGTCAGCAAGCCTTTAGAACAACCACTGCCATTTTCTTTTCTTAGCAGCCAAGAATAAAGGAGCGAACTCAAAGGAGTTCTCTCAAGAATTAACTACTGTGTTTTTTGACAATAATATCTATTTGGAAGCTATCTAATATGACACCAAGACTAATCCCTTTAGCATTCAAGTTTTGGACGGCACACTTACACATACGCAGCCGAAAAGCTTTCCCCAATTGCACCAAATTCCAGCAGCCACTTCAGCCAACACTCACGCATGAAAGACAACAAAACCAAGACAACAAGTGTTGACGCCTAGTGCACACCCATTCTCTATCCTTCTCGGTTTATGTCCTCCCAAAATACAAGAAACATCAAGTATAATTCTTGACCCCTTTCAAATGTCATTTTTTATCATACCCAATCAGAGAAACTGAACTTACACACAATATTCTTGGCATTTGCATGTCTCCCACAAGGTAAACGGTGTCCATTATTCTAAATTCTCTCTTTTCCTTTCCCTAACTTTTCTAGTAACTGAAACACAAGGCTAATTTTCTCTATTCTCCTTGCAACCACATGGAAGTTCTAGAAGTCCTAAGAAAGTCTTTTTCTTCTCCTTCCCTCAACGAGTTCAACTTGATTATCAAAGGAGTGACCTTTTGGATCTCCACAGTTGCTTATCACTAAGAGATAAGAGGTTATGTTTGAAATAGAAGAACATGATTGATATTACTTTTCTGACTGAACTATTTCAAGTAAGTCCCTATATAACTGTTTTGATATATGAAACCAGTGTTTGCAAGTCACATATGCTGTTGAATTGCTATTGTTGAGTTGTGATTAATTGGGTTGCGTACGTGGTCATTTTACACTCTCAATGGTTTTTCCAAATCATGACTTTAATCAAAAGCTATTTCCTCTTTTATCTACTAAATATTTTGCAAGCACTCTGTATGAAAACCACGTTTTGCAATGCCAATGTAGTCAAAGTTTGTTGTGAATAAGGGATTGACTATTGAACATGTTAATGAATGTTCAGTACTCAATAAGGGTAAGCTAATAGTACTAGTCTTGGAAGCTTAGAATGAGTCTTTTGGCTAGAGGCTGCCTCCAAAAGATAAACTCTGCTTGAAAATGTGACAATACTAGTTAGTCAGGCCAGTGCCCGGTGTTTAACGATTACACTGGGAAGCTGTCATGATGGAATTCACGTTATTGAAATTTTGTGATTGAATCACCTAATCCCTTATGATTTTGTTAGATTGATGAATGGATGGTTTTCTAAGAATTGTTTCGGTTGCACTCTGTGTTATTCCACTCAGTGATTGATTATTGAAGAATTTGACTTGCAAACACATTTTGGAGTTGTTCTAAACTTGTGTACACGAAAATGTTTAAAGTGTCATGTGCACACACGGGACTAACTGAGATATCAATCTCATACTGTTTTTATCATGTTTTTCAGGGGAGTATTGTTCTGAGCAGGTTGGACATCTTAGAGACCGAAGTTTATTTGATTCTACTTTATATTTCTTTTTAAGAGATGTTGTTATTATTCATTTTCACACTTGTATAAGTTTTACTTCAGTTGTAATAAATTATTTAATTTCTTTTGCTAAGCAGTTTTTCTTTTGTACCTCGTTATAAAGACTTCTAATCCTTTGGACAGGGCGACATCCCCGCCCTTTTTGGGTACATAGGTAGCGGGTGTTACAGTCCTCATCCCACGATCCTTCATTAGAGTTACTTTCTTTACATCCTCAAACTTTCACTAATAAAAAATGTGAGGAATGGTATAATGCTAGAGCTTTGAACAAAA
Organism: Voacanga thouarsii; assembly: GCA_026120185.1. NCBI lineage: Eukaryota > Viridiplantae > Streptophyta > Magnoliopsida > Gentianales > Apocynaceae > Voacanga > Voacanga thouarsii. Next base: position 98,566 of record JANUWF010002768.1, on the reverse strand, counting down.
TCATTGTGGAAAAAACAGTTAAGCCTTCTCTTGATAGAGCTTTGCATAACACTTACATGTTTGGAAGGATTGGTTGGGGGCCTATTGTACAGTTGATAGGGGATTTTTATTCTACCCATTTGAAAGAATTCTATGCAAACATGAAGAACAAAAAGAAAAGACATCTTAGACAAATAGAAACATCAGTCAAGGGTGTCCCAATGATTTTGACTAGGTATCAATTGGCAACAATTTTGGGTGTTGGTGATGATAGCCTTTGGGTAGAAATTAACAATTATAATAAAAGTATCTCTTTTGAGCCAACTTGGGATTTTAATGCTTCTTGTCATCATTTGGGCCTGGAATTGAGAATATATGCCAATGGTTCTTAATTTCTCTCTAGTAATGACCTTGCTCCTCAATTGAGGGTTGTTTTATACCTTTTGTGCTTCAATGGGTTCCCTCAATCAAGTAGTTTAGATGAAGTAAGGGTGATTGATGCTTATATATTGTATAAAATGCTTCGTGGAGAATCTATTCCCCTAACTTCTTTATTTCTAACTGCTATAAGAGACATAGCGGCTTATGGCCTTGCTACCACAACATTTGTACTTCCCTTGGTGATTTCACAAGTTTTGAATGCTTTTGATGTTTTCACAGATAATGAACTTGTGGAAACTACTATTGGGTATCATGTGGTCACTGAACAAGTCCTAGATCACAGTGGTCATAAGTATAATGCCATAACATCTATTTTGTAGAGGCCAAGAGTAGCTACCTAAACTCGAGTTTCTAAGCTTCAAGTTGAACATAACGAAGAGTTACCTCTACCACCAAGGTATTCTAGAAGACCCTCAAATATTAGTAATGATATTCTAGTTGGACTCCACACATTCTTGGAGTAATTGAGGATTAGCATGGCTGGTATAAGAACAGTTCAGGAAAATCAAAATCAAAGGCTCAATCGAATTGAGGAAAATAAGCAGCATCATGGTGAGATTTTTTAACATCTTAAGCTAAATCAAGGCATCCATAGCAATCATTAGAGTCAATGTTTTGGAGAATCTAAAGGTCCATTTGAAGGTCGAAGAGGCCCATTTTGAGTGTTTTGTTTATTTTCCTATTCTTCTTTTTGTATTACTTTTTTTTGCTCTTATTTTATTTTATTACTTTTCTTTTAATTCCTTTTTCTATTTTTACTTGTAATCTTTATTTTTCTTTTTATAGGTTTGATCACTCTTCTCTTGATGGCAATACTTTTTTTTAACTTTTCGAGGGTGTGATTTTTTTTCCCCCTCAATTGAGCTAATTTTGCCTCGAGGGGTATTATTCTCCTTTCCCTTTTTATCTTTGTAGTCCGTTGTATATACTTTACTATGATATTTTAGGCCATTGAGGACAATGTCCAATTTAAGTATGGGGGAGGAGTTCAATGCTTTCACCAGGTGCATTTTCTTGAAATTTTGAGCATGTTTGGGCTACTTTTTGGATAATTTTTTTTATTTTTCTATGGATTTGCATAAAATTGATTTTGGGCTAGAATTGAATTTATTTGTCTATAATAATGTTGTGATTTTATTTTCATCTTTGGATATGATTTTGTCATTCACTTAGTTGTATTTTATTGGAGTAAACTTGTGTATTCGGTTGAATATGTTAAGTCTTGAGAATTTAAGTTAATCTTGGTTATGTTTTGGGATTTAGTTTTTATTTTCCTTTTCTTGCTTGGATATGGATGATGTGATGAAATATAGGAAGAGTTGTTGATTAAATCCTGTTTTATGGATTTATAATTTGTTTAACTTTGAGTTGTGAATCAAGAATGTGAGAAAAATGAACATAGAAAAACGAGTGGAAAGAAAAGATGTGAGTTGAAAAAACATGAGTAAAGAAAAAAATATATATGTTTTTATCTTTGAAAAAAAAAAGAAACTTTTGTTGAAAATGGGGTTAATATGGTGAGAAGTAGCAAGTATTATTCGATGCGCTCTCTTAAGGCTTTCCTGAAGGCAAAGAAAAGAAAAAAAATACTAAAATAATGATGACTATAAGGGGGCCAAGATGGTGTGTGAAGAGGAATCCATTCACTTGAGGCTATGAATTCTCTAGGTCATTAAAAAGAAAAAAGAGTGGAATGTTTCAATCCATTCTTCCACAACCTAAAAGATTTAAAGCACGCAAAGGTATGGTCTTAACACTTCCGTGCTGCTATTAAGGCTTGCAGTTTGTTTTGCTCTCTATTTTTTTTCCCCCGTGAGCATGCTCTCTGTTTTGCCAAACCTATCATAAATATTATGGTTGAAACTATGATGATGTAAGTGGAAGACATTTATGCTATGTCATAATTGTATGATTACATTGGGCTATATTGATGAGATAGATTGACTTAAACTTTATCACGTGAATGTTTAAGACAGTACAAGATCTAAGACTGTTGCTATAGGGTAATGATGCCATGATGAATTAGAGATGAGCATGTCTATTAAGATCTTAGATTCAACTGATTTGAATGGTTTTGATTATACTATATTTTGAGACATGTTGTGACTATGTATTGTTATATGGTTTAGATAAAGGATTTATCTGAGGTGAAAGATCAAGACATCTAATACTCTTTTTTTACCTGAACTAATACAAGTAAGTCCTTGCATAAATGGTTTCAATTAAAGTGTATTATTTGCAAGTCAAATGTAATTGGAAAATGTTCCATGTAATTGGGAAATATGCCACCTATGAATTACTTAGATTATAAGATCATTCTATTTGTTGGTCAATTTTGACAAATAAAGTTCATAGAAAAAAATCTTTTTACTCACAAAACAGTTTTCCTACAAGCAACTTCTTTCTTCTAATAAAGTGTTTTTAAACTTGCTCTAAGAAAATTATGTTTGCAATACCAAGGTATTTGGAATTCATCAATTTGAGCACGCTCTTTATGTAAATACACGAACTTTGAGTACTCAATAAAGGTAAGCTGCTAGTGCTAGCCTCCAATGGTTAGGGAAAGTCTTCTGGTAAGCGGCCACCTCCTGAAAATGAACTCTAGCGGGAAAGGATGTCAGTACTAGTAAGTCAGGCCGGACCGAGCTAGCATTAGTCTGTAATAACTATTCTCCTGTAATGGCAAATAGTCTGGAGTGGACAACCAAATATTTGGGTGAGAGGTGGAGGAGTATCTTACCCAGTGGGTTGTACACCTATCACCGGCATGATGCACAAAGTGTAGTGACATGACTCAAAAGTGCTGTAAGCAGAGTTTCACAACTATGAATGGCCTATCTTTGTATTGTGATGCAAAATGTGCAACTTTCTTCTTGTGTTTCGAAAAGTTTCCTTATGACTTGCAAACATTTTTCTGATGTGTTCTCAAAAGTGCATTCATGAAATTGTTTAAATTGTTCAAGAGCACACACAAGACTTACTGAGATGTATTTCTTACATTGTTTATGCCATGTTTTTAAGGCGATACTACTTTGAGCCTGTTAATAACCGTAGATATTGAAGTGTTTTCTATTTATATTTTCTACTCTTCTTTTGAGAGATAGTCATTTGTTATTTTTTTTAGTCAAATGTAATAAGTTATTTTATTCCTTTTGTTTAAAGATTTTCTTTTGTACCTTGTTATAAAGACCCTTGGCCCTTTAGATAGGGCAATATCCCTACCCTTTTTAGGTACGTTTGTAGTAAGGTGTTATGATGTGTTCGGACTTGGGCATAAAAATCATACAAAAACTAAGCACATTCCTAATTAAGTTTAAATTAAAATGTTCAACCCAAATCACACATATGAGCAAGCGTACTCATCATTAACCGAGCATAGGGTTTAAATAAGTGTCGATCCTCAAGGAACAAGTAGACATTAATTACCTTTCTTTCATTGTTTAACCGACTCAATAAAGTGAAAAACAAGTAAAAATAAAAATAAAATAAAATAAAAATATGTACATGTCAAGGATGGAGAAGTATGTAACTCAAACCACTGTTTAGATAAACATGAAGTTAAAGAACTCAACCATTATCATAACTAATTATTCCCTTGGCATTATGAAAGATTAAGATAGACTCACTTCTTTTTCAATCCATGAATCCCTATCTTCTAGGTAACTTCATATCACATGTTCTGTCTCAACCAGTCTTACCCAAAAGATGCATTGAACACAATCTTTGATTAAATTTCCATATTCTGGCAAACTTAAAATATGAAACTAACCAATGAATCCATATTCTGGCAGACATCAACTAACTTTTAATTACCAGTTCTTATCAATAAACCCCATTTTCAAGCAAGTTAAGAGACAACAAATATGAAATCAATCAATTGAACTACCACCAACCCCTTTTTCAAGCAAGTCAATAGAAAGTAACAATCAACCAATCTCCTAATCAGCCCAAGTAATTAAATACTAAGAAGAACAATCAATTAATTAAAAGATCAAATATCTGTAAATATCATGAATATCTAAAACAATGCCAAATTACAATAAAACAATTAACATATCATTGTCAAGAAAAAGAAAACAAAGTAAAAGAAAGCACTCATAGACAAACCTCCTTCTTCTTCCTTTGAAGACCTTCTTGCATAACCCTCCTTGAACTTGAAGAATTCCTCCTTTGATTGAGTAATCTTCTAAGATGATTAATGAATTCTCACCTATTCCCTTGTGTTTTTCATCTATTTATAGGCTTAGGAAGTAACTAAACTCATAGGTACATAGTTCTTGGTCGAGTAGAAGTTGGAAGATACTAAAACTTCTCAGATTACCAAAAACCGCATAGAAAAAATCAAGCACCGCCTTATCTTTAGAGCATAGCCAGCGTCGGTTGTGTTCTGTTCCTCCACTTATTCGTCGATTTTTCTTCAAGTTTTGCACACGTATCCAGAATGCAGCTAGCATAGGTTCCAGCTTCACAGCTAACGCCACCTTAGTTCTGTTCCACTATGTTTCAGCAATTTTTTGTCACTCTGAAGTTCGTGCAACCAGTGCATGTCTGGCGCCGGTTCCTCTGTCCTAGCCGGCATTGCCTCTAATCTGTTTTGCGATATTTTTGCTTCGTTTTACCCCAAAAATCTGAAATAATGAACAAAATACCTTTCCAAGGGTAAAACCTCAAATATGAAGGAATATGACTAGTTATTGAACAAAATGTATCACAAAAGAACCTCAAATAATTAGGAAAAATATGACTAATTTAGCCCTTATCATATTCCCCCACACTTAGCTCTTTACTTGTCCTCAAGCAAAGTAACAAGAACAAGTAGGAAAACATAAGGTTTAATCAATCACTCAATCAATTTCAAAACAATATCTTCAAGGCTTTCTTCATTCAAGAACATAAAACACATGACTACTACATCTTTCACAACCAATGCAAGACATGTGTTAGTGATAGATGACTTAGTAGAACCATCACAATACTTAACAATATTCTCAAACCATTGGAAAGAATTTAGCTTAAAAAGAATACGCATTCCATATACTTACTTTTCATACACTCTCTCCACTAATCCGAGACATATCATGATTCTACTTAGATCAAGTAGGACTTTTAAGCTTGTAATATAAGGCTAAAGGCTTGTAATGTAGCTTATCAAACGAAGGATATAGGAGAATCAAATGTCAAAGAAAAACTAAGAGTTAGCAAGAAAAAGGATAAACAAATGAATCAATAATTTCCAACTCTTCTTGCTCTCTTATTCTAAAAATTAATCAAACCATAACCTTGTATAACAATTACAACTCCACTCCAGCAAATCTTGCATTTTTCTCTTTTCTTTCAACTTTTCTTTTCATCAACTCTTTTTTTATTTCTTTCACAAGATCCCTCAAATTTCCAGCAATGGTGTCAAAGACTTTAGGTGAACTTTAACTTTTTTTTTAGCTCAATCACCCTTCCTTTTGTGATCTTTTCTTTCACTGCTGCTGTTGTTTTTTTCACTTCTCTTCCTTCATTCTTTCTAGTAGCTTTTTGCTTTCTTTTTCTCTTTTTTCTTTTTCAATTCCTCCATTCTCTTTCTTTTTCAACTTCTTTCTTTCACTCTTACTGCTGTTCTTCTTTTCTTTTCTTGTCTTTCTTGTCTTTCTTTCCAGCTTAACTTCTTATTGATCCATGACTGAAAGTAACAAGTCATGATCTTTATCCCAACATTCTTCCTCAACCTTCTCATACATATACTTTCATCCATCAAGAGCATAAAGATTTGGAAAATTATTTAAACTCTCATAAACAAGTAATAGACAAATATTGTGACGGGTTTTAATGAAAGAAATCAACCATGTAGGCTCAAAATAGGCACTAAGGATAATATAACAATAGGTAGGCTTGAAAAGATCAAACTATCCAAAAAAGGCCTATTACTGTCATCCCTAAGTTAAATCATGATTGTCTTTCTTATTTCGCCTCGAGAGGTATTCAAGTAAGTTTTAGAATGCTCGATGAATTTTAGAGAAAAAAAAACAGGTTTAAGAACAATGAAAAGCATTTGATCAAGAACTACCTTGTCCAAATGAGTGCAAAAAGTCATGCATAGGCCATAAATGATATAGAACATATGCTCTATACTCCATCCTAAAGACATGCATAAAAAATATAGCTTGAAACCTCCAAAAAATCACAAAAAATTGCGCACAAAAATTTCAACAATTTGCTCCCATGAAGGTTAAAATATATGTATAGAAGACTTGTCACTCAAATCACTCCCCCACACTTAAACTGGACATTGTCCTCAATGGCCACATAAATATAACAAGAACAACAATACCATGGGACACCAAAAATATAAAGGAGAAGAGATAAGAGAAACAAACTTCTATTCATTGGGCATTGTGTCGTACAAAATCTGAATGCTTGAAGAATAAGGCATTGGCAAAGTACCTAAAAAGAAAAAAATACAAAAGAAAACACACCAAAGCATAAAAACTAGAAAAGAAAATAAATCAAAAATAAAAGAAAGAAAGAGTACATGAAAAAATAAAAACTAACTAAAGAAAACAATAAAAGAGAAAGGAAAAACAAGAGTGCTCGAGAAAAATCATCAGTCCTCCTCCTCCTCATCATCATCATCATTATCCTCAGCTGGTGAAGAGATACCCGCATGGGGCCCAAAAGAATGCTGTCTCAACTCGGCTAACTGCTGCTCCATAGTAGCTTGCCATCTTACCATGACCTCCATAGTGCCTTGCAAGTGTAGGAGTACCACCATTTGCTAATCGAATCACCCCAACACGGTAGTCCCAAAGTTAGTCTAAGAGTGGGACTGAGAACTGCTAGCCTGTGCACATGCTAGTGGTGGTGGGTGCTCCTCCTCCATTGTAGGTGGCCTTACCTGCCCGGGATGTCTGACCTCGAAAGGAGTTAGCCACTTTTTCAACTCTTGATTGTATTTGTACCCGCAACTCATAAGAGTTTGCTCAGTGACCATATCGTGCTCAGTGGTAGCCTCCATGAGTTCTCCCTCAAGACTCATTCCAAAGTCTTTTAGAATTTTCATTATAACCAAGGGAAAAACAAAGGCTTTTGTGGAGAGCCGGTGATGAACAACATGCCTAATGGATTGGATGATCAAGGGAGCAAGAGTTATAGGTAATGTGTTCATCATCCAATGCAAAATATAAGTGTCAATCAGTCTAGTCTCATTGAAACCACTAGCACGGGGTACAACATTGAACCCAAACATGTAGACTAGAGCTCGAAAGTTGGCTACCAAATCATTATTGGAATATAAGCTATTAGCTTGGAAGGCATTATGCTTATGTAAGCCTAGGATAGCTCTAGTCCCTCAAACATCCCAATTCGGGTCAGAAAGAATCTTTTGATTATTCACATCAATCCCTTGCCAAGTATCATCGTAAAAAACCTAGAGAAGGTTAGCTAATTGGCTTTGAGTGATGACGATAGGGACTTCTTTCACTCTTGTTTCTATATGGGGATGATGTTTATTACCCTTATCCGTCATATTAGCATAGAATTCCTTAATAAGCACGGACAATACTTCCCTTTCAATTGTACTATCGACCCCCATCCTAGCCGTCTAAACATATTGCCAATTTGATTGCACGGTCTAAGGTGGGTGAGAAAGTACGCTCCACAATAATCTTATTAGAGGCTCTCTTACTATACCATTCCTCACAAGATGCATCTATAAACTCAGTAGGTCTTAGGGACAAAGGATCAATAGATAAAGGGGCTGAAGAAGAGGAAGTTCTCGCCCTTTGAAAAGACTGACCCCTCGCTCTAGACATGATATCAAGTAAGGAATAGGGGAATAGGAAGAGAGAACAAGTAAGCTCAAAGACTGAAACAGGGCTATTACCCTCTCAAACATACTTCTCAAATTGTACTCAACCCTCAACCAATCTCACAATTCACAAAACCCAAACTCCTTCAATATATATCCCCTCCAGTCTACCAATTCAATCAATCACCACCAATCAATTCAACACAACCTACATAATACATGTAAAATTCCCTATAAAGTATAAATGTGTTGAATATCTTTAATGCATGCAAGTAGACATGATCAGGTTAATGAAGGCATCATTATAGCATAAACAATGTACATTTCATATAGTCAACTATCACAAATAACCACAATTCTAACCTTAGCTATATGCCTGAAGCCCCTAATGATCATATGCATGAATCAAGTATCAAAGAATGATTAACTCCTAATCTACTTCAACTTATGAAGATTCAAGGAGTAATGCGCAATCCAATCATAGCATACATAATCCCAAATTTCGGTCAAAAGAGTCCCTAAAATTAGAAAAAATCATCTCCATTATTTTAACCGTAGGAATTAAATAAAAATCATACCTTTATACTCTTGTATGCATGGGTAAGTAAAAGATGCAAGCTTTTTGTAGAAATCTACTCTCTTTGCTTGTGGATTAAATGGGATTGTGTTGTAAAAATTGAAGCTTTTGAGGTTTTTTATCCATAGGATCAACAAAAAAGAAGTCAAGAGATGGTATGGAGGTGTTTAGGAGTTGAAAAATTAAATTTTGGAAGATGAGGGATGTGAAGCCGGCGCGGGCTTGAGAGAATTTGAGAGGGAGAATGGAGATTTTGAAGAAAAAGTGGCCAAAATGACCCTTTAATTGTGCTCCACCTGACAGGAACCGGCGTCGGTCTGAGCTCTTAGGGCCGACACTGGCTCGGTTCTGTCCGATTCTCCAAAAACTTTTTTTTTTTAATGAGAATACAGAAAACACATGAATGCTGAATAATGCACTTTAATTAATTAATCAAAATGGCAAAAAAATAACAACATTGTCTCAATCATAAAAACTGAAAGTAAAGAAAAGTAAGACTGCTTCAATGTTTCCCACGGCTATGATCCCGTGGATTTTCCTCAGTATTCCCTGGTAATGTCCCCGCTTGACGATCTCCCAAGAGTTTGGCAAATTGACCAATTTGGTTCTCCAGGTTGGGTATGGAAGCCTCTAAGTTCCTTGTCATTGCATCGACTCCTTAGAACTTGGTTTCCGTGGTACTTACTAATTGGCTAATCAACTCTTCCAATGGTGGTTTTGGAGGTGCTGCAATGTTAGTCATGGGATTTTGGTTCCTTTGATTTCTATCAAAATTGAAAGAACCCTACCTAGGTTGATTCCCATTACTCCAAGAGAAATTAGGGTGATTTCACTAACCAGGATTATAGATAGAGCTATAAGGGTTGTTACCTAGCCGGACATTACCTGCAAAGGCCGCTTGTTCCGACGTTTCTTGGAGTGACCCCATATTTTAGCATTCATGATTAGGTTGTCCTTTTCCAAAAAAAATCACAATTGACGTTTAAAACCTGACCTTGAGGCATCACCATTTGTTCCATCTTTTGAGTTAAGGCGTCCACCTTAGCCTCTAATGCTGCCACGGCATCCACTTTGTGCACTCCTTACATACGAGCTTTTGACCTTGCACTTCCCCAAGAATAGTTATTAGAAGCCAAATTTTTAATAAGCTCAAATACCTGTTCTGGGGTCTTATGATTGATGGAACCCCCTGCAAAAGAGTCCACTACTTGCCGTGTTGCGAACGTGAAGCCATTCAAGAAGATAAGCATTTGCATTCCCATCTCAAATCCGTGGTGTGGGCATTTTCTTAACATATCCTTAAATCTCTCCCAACTTTCATATAAGGGCTCAGAATCTAATTGTTGGAAGGCAAAGATTTCATTCCTAAGTTTGGCTATCCTAGTTGGGGGAAAATATTTTGCCAAAAAATTTTCAGCTAGAGCATTCCAAGTTGTGATGGAACCTATAGGTAAGGACTTTAACCAAGATGTAGCTCTATCTCTCAATGAAAAAAGAAAAAGTCTTAACTTAATAACATATTCAGAAACACCATTCATCTTGAAAGTATCACAAATCTCAAGAAAACTAGCTAAGTGAGCATTGGGATCCTTTTCAGGTAGCCCGTCAAATTGGACCATATTTTGCACCATTTGGATAATGTTGAGCTTTATTTCAAAATTGTTTGCATCTATCCTAGGTCTAGTGATACTCGAGCCTGTGCCCGAGATTGCGGGTTTCACAAAGCCATCCATAACCCTCTTGTTATTCCCAGCATTGTTCTATTGAGCACCATCCATCTCGACGATCAGGTTCCTTTGAATGGTTCGGCGAAGTTTGGATAACGTCCTCTCAATTTTAGGGTCAAAATCGACTATCTTGCCTTCGGATTTTCGAGTCATGTACCAAGGGTAACACCTAAGAAAATAAGAAGTAAGTTAGATACATAATTAATGATTAACAACAAAACTACAAGGTTACAAAGTTAGTAAAAAGAACATAGTCAAAGTTAGTAGGTTAGGTTAGGTTACAAGGGTGTACAAGAATACATGAAATAAAAAAGATAGCACCTTTTTGCGGAAAGAAAAATTGTACATATCTACATATTTACATATTTACATGGTTAAATCAATAAAATCTAAGCTTTCATCCTATTGTTCCCCGGCAACGGCGCCAAAAACTTGATGTGTTCGGACTTGGGCATAAAAATCATACAAAACCAAAGCACATTCCCAATCAAGTTTAAATTAAAACGTTCAACCCAAATCACACATATGAGCAAGTGTACTCATCATTAACCAAGCATAGGATTCAAACGAGTATCGATCCTCAAGGAACAAGTAGACATTAATTACTTTCTTTCATTGTTTAACCGACTCAATAAAGTGAAAAATAAGTAAAAATAAAAATAAAATAAAATAAAAATATGTTCATGTCAAGGATGGAGAAGTATGTAACTCAAACCATTGTTTAGACAAACATGACCTTAAAGAACTCAACCATTATCATAACTAATTATTCCCTTGGCATCATGAAAGATTAAGATAGACTCACTTCTTTTTCAATCCATGAATCCCTATCTTCTAGGTAACTTAGTATCACATGTTCTGTCTCAACCAGTCTTACCCAAAAGATGCATTGAACACAATCCTTGATTAAATTTTCATATTCTGGCAAACTTAAAACATTAAACTAACCAATGAATTCATATTCTAGCAGACATCAATTAACCTTTAATTACTAGTTCTTATCAATTAACCCCTTTTTCAAGCAAGTTAAGAGACAATAAATATGAAATCAATCAATTGAACTACCACCAACCCCTTTTTCAAGCAAGTCAATAGAAAGTAACAATCAACCAATCTCGTAATCAGCCCAAGTAATTAAATACCCAGAAGAACAATCAATTAATCAAAAGATCAAATATCTCTAAATATCATGAATATCTAAAATAATGCCAAATTACAATAAAACAATTAACATATTATTGTCAAGAAAAAGAAAACAAAGTAAAAGAAAGCACTCATAGACAAACTTGCTTCTTCTTCCTTTGAAGACCTTCTTGTACAACCCTTCTTGAACTTGAAGAATTCCTCCTTTGATTGAGTAATCTTCTATGATGATTAATGAATTCTTACCTTTTCCCTTGTGTTTTTCATCTATTTATAGGCTTAGAAAGTGCCTAAACTCGTAGGTTCAAAGTTCTTGGCCGAGTAGAAGCTGGAAGATACTAAAACTCCTCAAATTACCAAAAACTGCATAGAAACAATCAAGCACCGCCTTATCTTCAGAGCACAGCCAGTGCCGCCTTGGCTCTTGGAGCCAGCGCCGGTTGTGTTCTGTTCCTCCAGTCGTTCGCTGATTTTTCTTCAAATTTTACACACGTATCTAGAATGCAGCCGGTGCCGATTCCAGCTTCATAGTCGGTGCTGCCTTGGTTTTGTTCCACTCTATTTCGGTAATTTTTTATCGCTTCAAAGTTCGTGCAACCAGTGCATGGCCGACACCGATTCCTCTGTCCTAGCCGGCGCTGCCTCTAATCTGTTTTGCGACATTTTTACTTCATTTTACCCCAAAAATCTGAAATAATGAACAAAATACCTTTCCAAGGGTAACATCTCAAATATGAAGGAATAGGACTAGTTATTGAACAAAATATATCACAAAAGAATCTCAAATAACTATGAAAAGTATGACTAATTTAGCCCTTATCATGTTACAAGTGGTATTAAGGCCTAGGTTTAGACAATTACTTGATCTTTTAGGTTTTATAATTACTTGATTTTTAGGTCTTATTTCTTAAGCATTTTGATCTGGTACTCACCTGTGCATTCTGTTTATAGGATGGTTAGAAAGTCCGTATCGGTTGTCAACTATTGGCCCCTAGGTTATGGTATTCCTCCTACCCCGATCCCTTTAGCGGGCCTGTTTTTGTCTAACACAAAGACAGAAGCAGAGACAAGTTGGTTCGTGAATGATAATGAGGTAAAGCATGAGGCACCAAAGCTAATTGACCTTACTTATGAGGAGGGCAATATTGAGGTTCCACTATTTTGAGTTACCCGAACCTGAGAGTGGGGAGCTGGAGATGCCCAACTTAGCACCACCCCCTATTCTAGTAGTTGATTTGGTCTCGAAGAGTGAGAGAGGGGGACCTAGGAAAGGTTGGTAGTGGTGATGAGACGGATATAGATGAGTTCGTAGGTAAAGGCGAGGGCGATATAGGTGAGGTTGGTGGTGGGGAAGATGACAGAATAGTGGAGCTAGGTGGTAAGGAAGGTGAGAGGATAGTTATGGTCGATGGTGAGGAGGTGGATATGGTTAACTGACCTGTGATCCCATCTATAAAAGAGGAAATCCCGACGTTTTTGGTGAATATGACTCATAAAAGTCTGATGCTGAGAAACCCGCACCTAAAAGTGCATTCACGCTAGCTATGAAAAAGCTACATGATGTGACTTTGAGAGCAAAGTCGAAGGGTAAAGGAGTTGCTGGGATAGGTCTAGGCCGACCTAGGAAGAAGTTTAAATCTTTTAACTTTGCAAGTGACTATATGGTGGACCATCCCAATAGCAGTACAGGGTGGCTTGTGGAGACTGCATCCCAATACTTCTGAGGATTCTGATGACTCTAGTGATTATTAGAGCTTTTAAGACCTACTGTGCTTATTCTTTTTATTTTTATGATGCAGATATCTGTTTTATTTGTTTATTTTCAAAATAATTCTTTATTTCCAATTTTTGAATTGATGAAATAAAAGAGGTACCTCGTAAGATACTCTCTTACTTTATACAAGTTTGATTTAATAAATATAAGCATGATTTCATTTCATTATTTATTTTATTTTGAGTATCATATGTAATATTTATTTTTCAATAAATTGCATATTGTTTTAGACATATTAATTACTTATTTGCATATCATTAACTTTTCCCTTGGTAACCTTTATGATGAGTACAAAATGGTAGAGGCTGGGAAATTGGTGGAGGATTGTGACATTATGGTGGGAAAGGAAACTTTGAAGGCGGACCTTATAATTTTGCCTATTGATGACTATGATTTAATCTTGGATATGGATTGGTTGGCAAAGCATAAAGCCCGAGTTGATTGTAAGATTAAGATAGTGTAGTTTTTTAGACCTGGTTGAGATGTAATTGAGTTTAATAGGAAATGGGTGAATGAGTTGAAGTTCACGATTGCTGGCACTCAGGCTTGGAAACTACTAAAGAAAGGTTGCACAAGTTACCTCACTTACCTATTCGGCAAACCTAAGGATCAGTGTACCTAGAAGAATACTGAGGTGGTAAAGGATTTCTCGGACATCTTTCCTACTGAACTTACTTCCCTTTCTCTGACACAAAAAGTTGAGTTCACAGTGGATCTGATTCTTGGAATGCGGCCCGTATCAAGGACACCATACCAAATGGCCCTAATAGAGTTGAAAGAGCTAAAAGAGCAATTGGAAGAATTAGCGAAACAAGGCAGCACATCACCATGGGAGCACCAACATTGTTTGTTAAGAAGAATGATGGAACACTGAGGCTATACATTGACTTTTGGGGATTAAACAACCTTAAAATCAAGAATAAGTACCCTCTGCCCTTGATTGATGAGTTGATCAATCAGCTGCAAGGCTCGAGCTATTATTCGAAGTTGGATCTTCGACAAGGACATTACCAAGTGCAGATTAAGGAGGAAAACATCTCAAAAACTACTTTCAACACGAGATATAGACACTATAAGTTTGTGGTAATGCCGTTTGGAGTGACTAATGCTCATGCAGTTTTATGGATCAAATGTATCGAGTTTTCTTGTCGTATCTGGACAAATTTGTGATGGTTTTTATTGATGGCATATTAATTTATTCCAAGAGTCTATATGAGCAAACTGAGCATTTGAGGATGGTGTTGAAGAAGGTAAGGGAGCATAAACCTTATGCCAAATTTAGAAAGTGTGAGTTCTAGTTGGATATTGTATCATGACTTGGACGTTGGATATCCAAAGATAGTATCAAGGTAGACCCTGCTAAAGTGGATGCCGTAGCAAATTGGAAACAAAGAGAGAACGTTACCAAGATACGAAGTTTTCTTGGACTAGTCGGGTATTATCGGTGATTCATTAAGAGTTTTTCCACACTAGCTTCACTGATGGTGCGACTGTTGAGAAAGGATGTTCCTTATGTTTGGAACGAGAAGTGTGAGAAAAGTTTTTAGAAACTCAAGAGAAGATTGATGACTGCCTCAGTCTTGAGTTTGCCTGAGGAACATAAGCCTTATATGTTATACACTGATGCATCAAATGAGGTATTAGGCACTGTATTGATGCAAGATATTAAAGTTATAGTCTATGCATCAAGAAAGTTGAAGCCGCACGAGGTCAACTACTCAACACATGATTTGGAGCTAGCTACTATTGTGTTTGCCCTGAAGAAGTGGCACACTATTTGTATGGAGCGGTGTACGAAGTCTTCACTGACCGTAAGAGCCTGAAGTATAACTTCACTCAAAAGGACTTGAATCTCCGATAACATAGGTGGATGGAATTCTTCGAAGAATATAAGTGCCCTCTCAATACCATCCAGGAAAAGCTAATGTGGTGGCTGATGCTTTGAGTATTAAGATGAATGCAACTCACTTGAAAGTACGGGAAGTGCTAGTTGTACAAGAGATACTGGATCAAAAGGCGGAAGTCCAAGAAAAGAAGATTTGTATAAGCAACTTAAAATTGAAGCCTGACTTGAAGTAGGAGATCATGAAAGTCTAGCAGGATAGTGTGGAATTTCAAATTTTCAAGGGAAAAGAGATTGGAAGAGGAGGAAAGGATTTTTGGACAGATAAAGCTGGAATACTATATTTTAGAGATAGGATATGTGTACCGAATGACCAAGGGTTAAAGAAAAAAATATTAGGTGATGCTCACAAAAGTAGGCATGTAATACATCTTGGTGAGGTAAAGATGTTCTGCGATTTAAAGAAAGCTTTCTCGTGGTCTGGGATGATTAAGGATGTGGCTCAACACATTCAGCCTGCTTGACTTTCTAGAAAGTCAAAGCAAAGTACAAGAAGTCAGCAGGATTATTACAACTGTTGCCAATTCCTAAGTAGAAGTGGGAAGAGGTGACTATGAATTTTGTCACTAGGCTACCCTTGACGAAGACTCCTAAGGATGCAATTTGGGTGGTAGTGGATAGCTTGACGAATATGACACATTTTATACCTGTGAATGTAAGGGACTAAATAGAAATTGGCTTGGATATATACCCGGGAAATAGTGAGATTGCATGGAGTACCATCGAGCATTGTGTCTGATAGGGATCCCAGGTTTACCTTGAAGTTCTGGAACAAGCTTCAAGAATCAATAGGTTCTACACTTAAGTTTAGCACATCTATATATTCCAGACTGATGGTCAGTCTGAGAGAGTTTTTCAAATATTAGAGGAAGTGCTCCCAGTGTGTATTTTAGATTTTGGTGACAAGTGGATCGTTTCCCTACCTTATGCTGAGTTGGCATACAATAATAGTCACCAAGCATCAATTGGGATGGCTCTTTATGAGGCACTATATGGACGAGAATGCCAAGTGCCACTATATTGGGGGTGGACTGAACAGGGACAGGTCAAGAGAACTGGCGAGGTACATATTCAGGAGATGACAGAAAAAGTGAAGATTATAAGAGAAAGATTGAAATTAGCTTAAAGTCGACAAAAGAGCTACATTGGTAATAGAAGAAGGGAACTTGAGTTCCCTGTTAGAGATCAAACATTCTTATAGTTAACTCCAAGCAGAGGAATACAGAGGCACCCGAAGGGTAGGAAGTTGAGCCCTAGTGCTGGGCTGGCGCCAGGCAGCTTCCCTTGAGCGGGCACCGCGTTTATGTTGTAATGTTTCACTTTTGCTCAAATTTCTTCAATTTTCGTATGAAAACTCATAACAATGTTTCCATAAGAAAAATATCAAATAGTAAGGGAATTGACTAGTTATTACATCAAAAGTATCAAAAAATAACCTCAAATAACTAGGAAAATATAAATAAATTTAGGCCCTATCACATTCCCCCATGCTTAAGCTTTGCTTGTCCACAAACAAATAAGAATTAAACACACCATGCAAATAGCTCATGAACAAGAAGGTTTTAGTAGACATAGCCATTATAGTAAAGATATTGTTCTTCTTGTAGTTCAAGAATTCAATCTAATACCTATTCAACCAAGCCAATTTCATGTAAACTTATGTTTTAAGCTAGATATAACCAAAGCCATTGAAGTTGAGTTAAGCAAGTTCATAGTCATTTAATGTGTTTCACCCATTCCTTAAGTAAAGAATGCAAACATTGTAATTCATATAAGTTGGGAATAATAATCAATTCAAGTTCCATGACTTTCAAACTACTACAGTCTAAGTAGCAAACTAAGGACATTCTCACTATAGTTTTCTTGGGAATTCATAACCTCAAGTGAATGAATTTCTGTTCACTCACCATATTAGCCCCCTTAATTTCCTTTTTTTTTTTTTTTTGTCTTCTTTTGCCTTTTGCCATTTGGATAGCCTCACAAGAGTGCAACGAACAATATTTGCAACTTCTCTTGGTATTGACTCCCTTTTTAGCAGGAATCTCTTTTTTTTTTTTTTTTAACATTCTGTTAATCATTTTTTCAAGGCTTCTTCTTTTTGTCTTTTCACTCATGATTTTACCACTCTAGTCGCTATTTAAATAAACTCAAAATAAAGTCTAGTTTAGAACACCATAGAACAAAAATCAACCAAAATTCCCATCTTATATTTCATCACAAAATCCACAACAATTCTCAAGAATCAAAATGTCACAACATCTACTAAAACATCAACAAGGTTAATTCAAATTCTCAAGACTTAGCCTATATCACACCAAGTATATAATTTTACAAAAAACTAAACCCATCCAAATAAGTCTCAAACCAAATTCTTTTACCACAAGAAAAATAATAACAATACCATAATAGTCAAAAATTGCAATTTAGCTCTAAAATTTCCAAGCATTCAAGTTTTCAAAATTTCAAAGAAAAAATCTAATTTTAGCCAAATTCACCCAAAATTGCAAGAAATATCAATGAAATTGCAAACAACTTGGACAAAGAATATCACCAAACCACTCCCCCGCACTTAAACTGGACGATGTCCTTATTGACCAAAAATAAACACAAGAAAGCATCTCCAAAGGAACCAAAAATTATAAAATGAGGTAATAAGGTAAGCAATATTCCCTAACTGCAATAATGCTCCAACAAATAATAAAACTTGGAAGGAAGAATAGAGTAGGTTCCAAGAAGACCTTATTCAGTCCTATAAATGAAAACACACATAAAAGAACAAAGAAAATAGTAACCAAAATAAAACACATAAAACACAAGAATTCAAAATATTACTAGAAAGCCGAAAAAAACAAATAAAAACTAAGACCCACTCCCCCACACTTAAGATGGGACATAGTCTCATTATTATTAGGGGAAAGAGACACCTAACAACTAAAACAAAACCAAACACAAAATAAAGATACAAACTCTTTCCACTTATCATGATTCCTCATCAAACCCTTGTAAAAGAAATTAAAGCTCAAAATAGAAGATAGACATGATAAATGTAGAAAGAAATAAGGTTTTAGAAAAGGGTAAGTGACATGAAAGTTACTGTGCTCAATGAAAGTAGATGCATGAAACCTATTCCCTTTAAGCTCTTTAGATGCATCAATCAATTTCTCAACACACGCATGCAAATTAAATCTAAAGAATGCTTCGACATTGAAATCACCACTTTTTCTTTCAAAAGAATCTTTACGATGAAAATTCCCCTTTAAACCTTGTATTTGACCTCCTAAAGATAGGATCAAGAAATCCTTGCTTTTCAATGCATAGTCTACAAAAACTAGGTTACCTCCCTTTGAATGGAGTGAATGGTAGAATTTGTCAACATCCTCTAGGGATTTCTTGTGATGTAGCATTGAAAAGTCCAATTCCTTAAGGCATGCTAAGCTCTACACATCATCAATGGCAACATTAGGCTCCAAAAAAGGAGAGGTACCTACAAACTCATATGACAAAAAGAAATTAAAATTATTAGAGCATAAAGTATAATCCAAGGTTTCTCTCATCACATTATCCAATTGTTCCTCATGGCCTCTCTTTTTGTGCACACATTTTACACAGTTTTCAAGTATTGGTTGTGTTGTTTGTTAAGAAGTTGGCACCGCCTCCTCCAATACAGCTGACGCCGGTTCATCTCTGTACGCCATCCCCTATTTTCCTACAATTGCTAATGTACTTGATGAAATTTTTTCATGAGTCTCCTCAACAATCTTAGCTAATTGTGACCTTTAGCCGCTCAATCGTTGGGAAATGTCATCATGCCAATTAACAGATGAATTTGTAATGGAAACAAAAGAATTCACTAATGCGTCTAATGACGTCTCGCTAAAAACATTAATATGAGCTTGTACTCTTGCCAATCGACCATTATTGTAGCTGTTTTTTGGGTAGAAAATATTACGAACAAAGTCTACAATCAATCAAGCTTTAATTAAAATGTTAACCACTAAACCCACATATACGGGCAAGAATACCCATCATATAGTATATGGAATAGCAAGTATCGAATCCACAAAAACATAAACTTACATCTTACTTTACCAAAATCTTTATTGTTTAGCCAATAAAACAAAGAAATAGAAGTAAATAACCTACTAACCTAATATACTAGTGAATAGATCAAGTCCACACAACAAAAGTTACAAAGGTTATCAAGGAGTAAGAATAAGGAGAAAATACATGCAATCATGACATCACCCCATATCTATGTCAAGTAAAGAAAATACTTTAAATCTAATAAGTCCAAATTCAAATACCAATCAGTTCAAGACAAATTCTACTCTTTTTCAAGTTATGAAATTCTATTCTTAGCTTAATCAAAGGGTATCTCTACCTCCCTAATCAAATCCAAGAAGTATTAACATTAACTCAATTAAACAATTAATGTCTCTATCTCTAAGTAACACTAAAGTCTTTATGGAAGAAATCAATAAGCCTATCACTAGGTGAAATTAATCTCTCTTTGATTACCTAGTCTTTACCCTTAACCACTCTCTCGAAATAATTAAGAGATAACAAGTATTAAATTAATTAGTTGGTACCACTCTCCTAACCTCTCTCTTAAGTTAGTTAGAAAAGAACACATCCATTTAACAAAACAATAAATTCAAGTAATCAAATATTTGAAGTTGGAATCACTAGATCAAAAGAAATTCAATCCATGAACATAAACTTAGGGTTCAAACCTCAAAAACAATTAAAACATAATAAACTTAAATTGTCAATAACTAACAAAGAAAAGGAAAATAATTCACTTATAGATAAGCAAGCCTTCTTCCTCTTCCTTGAAACCTTCTTAATCAACCTCCTCTTATTCTTAAAGAAATCTCCTTGATCGTCCTTAATCTCGGTGTCCTTCTAGGAGTTTCCTATGGGTTTGCAAGTTCTAAAGGTGAAAACTAATTTAGAGATGTTATTCTTTTGTATTTATAGGAGTTTAGATTACCAAAAAGTGTGTGCAAAAGTCCTTTTTTGTGTCCAATTCAGTTCCCAAAAGATATGTTTTGCAACTTTCAAATTATGATATTAAAAGGAATCTTTGCCGCCACTTAATAGTCAAGAGCCGGCATCTGTTCATATCGACTAGGCCGGCACCAGTTCTTCTTTGGAAATTCAATTTTGCTCTGCTTTTCCTCTGTTTCTTGAATTCCTTCTAGCCAGCCGGCTGGGCTGCTTTCCTTGAGCATGCGTCGAGTCTATGCTGTAATACTTCACTTTTGCTCAAATTTCATCAATTTCTGTATGACAACTCAGAACAACCTTTTCACAAGTAAAATATCAAATAGGAAGGGAATTAACTAGTTATTACATCAAAAGTATCAGAAAATGACCTTAAATAACTTGGAAAATATAGGTAAATTTTGGCCCTATCACGAAGCTTTATGCAAGAAAACATTTTTATTTCATTTTGTGTTATCAAAACCCAAATTTTGTTAAGTGAAGTTTGGTCGGTAAATATTTGCTTTAAGTGCAATTTGTAATGATGGAAAAAATAAAAAAGAAGAAGTTGTGTTTATACTGTGGAAATGTGGCCATAGGTGCTGGTGATTGTTATTAGCAAATATGATGGGGATTGTTATTTGTGATGAAGATGTGTTTTAGTGTCACTAATGCCTTAGGAAAGTTGTGCAAAAACAGAGGAGGTTACTAGAACTTAGGTGTTGGGTTTTTAAGCTAAACTATGGTCATAAGAACACGAGCTTGGGGTATTGTATGATCTAGGAGTTATTTGGAGCTTGTTTGAGTGTTTGCAAAGGTTTGGTGTTGAAACACTTTGATGTGATTAATGAACTAGGGTAAGCTGTTAAAATCCCTGTTTATGAACCCAAACTTGAAACCTTGAAAAACACCCTTCCTATTAGAGTTTTTGCCTAAATTTTTCACACTATACACTTTGAGATGTTAGTTAAATTTTAAAGAATCACCGAAAACTCATCTGTAAATTGGGAGGTATGGATTTTTCAAGTTAACTGCTCAAAACTAGTTACTATTCACCCGGATCTTAATGTAAAAAAAAAAAATTTAGTCCTTTTTTGGGGGAATCTTGGACAAAAAAATATATGGTAATTCACCAAACAAGTGGAGGTATTAAACTAAAAGATTTTGTTAAAAAAATATAATGGTTTCCTCAATTAATTAAGTAAATGATTTTGACCCATGTTTTGTAGTAAAAGCAGAATTTCATATTTGAATTTGGAAAATGAATTTGCTCATAGAAATAGCTATAAATGTTGTAAATTTTGGTTTAAATGGACTTTGTGTGATGTTTAGGTTAATTGTTAAAACTTTGGTGATTTTCCTAAATAATATGATTTTCGGGTAATAACACTTTGCACATTTGCAAAATAAAAAATTGAATAGGAACTTTAATTTTTGAAAAGCTATTTGTATTCTTGGTGTACTTGGTGAGATAAATTGGTTTAGGTGCTGCTTTATTAATTGATTAATTAAAGTGGCATGGCTAATTAGATTTGCATGGGTGATTAGAGTTTTGCATGTTAATTAAGGCTTTGTTTGGCCATCAGTGTGAATAATAAAATTTGAAAATTCTATGCTATGTGAATTAGGGATGCTTTAGTTGATTATTAGATTTCTTGATGGGATACTTTATAATTAGATTAATTAGGTTTTGTCACTAAGTATTTTGGGATTACTTAAGACCTATGTAATTCCCTAACCATTCTAGGATCTCGATTAACAATTTTGTTAGATTAATATAAATAGAAAATTAATTCCTATATTGTATAAATATGTTAGATGTGGGGTTAAATGTAGGAGCAAGAAGCACTTAAGATAACTTGAAGTTATTTTGCTAAGCTTTGGACAATAAGTAAGTCCTTGCATTTCCAAAAAAATCCCTTTTATGTAAATTCTTTTAGGATTTGTACATCCTTGCATCTCATTACAAATATTTCATGCAAGATATATGTATTTATTTTGTTTTACTCAAAATTCATGAAATGATTTATGTTAATGCTATAAATATCATGTACTGAATTATGAGCATGACATATTGGATAATTGCCAATATATAAGAAGTAAGCTCATCTATAAATTCTTATGACATGTTTAGGCTTGAATAATTTTTATAAAGTCTCCTCATAAGTCTTACATATATTTTTGGAGCCACACATTAAATGTTATAAAAACATATGTATGTTAAAATTATGCATTTTCATGCATGCAAACATCGCGAAAATCATGGCACGAACTTTATTTAAAATGGCACCAATTATTATTGCCTTCTACAAAGTAAATAGTGAATAATGAATTATTATGCCTTAAATAAATTGCTAAAATGGATATAAGAATTTGGTTTTGGAAATCTTGGAGAAAAATATGGTTTCGTGCTTTGATCGGATGAGATTGGCAAAAGGAAATATCTACAACTAGAACAATATTTTCTTTTATAAATGAAATTATATATTCGAAATCGGAATAGGAATTTCTCGAACCACATCAAATTTAGACATTGAGTACTTAATGGGCAAGGGACTAGGACTAGCTCGTGTTAGTGTAGGAGAGACTGTCGAAAGATTGGTCGTCTTCGGATATTTGTCTTTTTCCAAATGGGGCATCAGTCCTATATGACATAGTCAAGTCCTTAGCTAATGACACCATTTTCAATAGCTAAAACCAGTAGATGGACATGGGACATCCACTTGATGGATTAGACGAGAGAAATGTTTTGGGGGTGTTCTCTTGATAGGGGTGTACACCCTACATGTTATTTTGGCATTTGTTATGCCGTAGCTAAATAGGACATATCGGGAATTAAACGTCTTGATACGGTATCATAGCAATACACAATGTGGGAAAATCGAGTTCAAGACTTTGTATAAATGAATAATCTATTCTAGAATTATGTTGTATAATTTAGCATTTTATCTAATGAAGATTTTTTTTTAAGCAGTAAGTACAATATATTCATTCCTTTCCCCAAAAACTATATTCTGCATAAAAGTAAAGTTCATTATAAGCATATCCATTCAAATTATTTTCATTCAGGCGTCATGATATTCATTTTGAAAATTGTGCCATGACCACACACCTTGGACTGACTGAGATTATTTATAATCTCACACATCCTCTAATCATGTTTTTAGGAGAATGTAAGTTTATCAAGACTGGGTATTGAAGTTCTATTTTGTAATAGCGATAGGTCTTTATACATTTATTATTTTTAATTCTGGATGGATGATTAGATTCTCTATTAGCCAAACTTAGAGTTATATTTTATTGATTATGATGAATTTCTTCAAGATGTAATTTAAGTCTAAGTGCCAGAGATTTACCTTTTCTTTTATTTTCTTTCTTATGGTTTTACCCTATCGCATTACAAAGGACGGGGTGACAACTTTGGCCATTTAAGCAATGCACTTAGGGGGCGTTACAGTAACAAAAGTATTTAATAATTCTTCAAGTGAAGGGTTAGCTTGAAGTGGTGGAGGTGGTGGGGTCATAAGGAAAATACTCTTGATTACTCCAATATGAACTTGCATGATCACACCAATCTGGATTGTATATCTTGCTTTGCCTATTTTCTTCAAAGTGATGAGCTTGTTCCCATGTGTGTAGGTTTGCAACTCCCATTTGTTGAGTGGGATAAATGAAGTACTATTCCTCATGAAAATCATATCTCATATATGGATTCTCCAAAGAAGTTACATTCCAATTGACACTTGTACTACTTAAAACATGAATAAGAGCCTGTAATCTTGCCAACTTATAACCATTATGACACTTTTGTGTTTGTTGCCCATGTATGGCCCCATAAATAGTTAGCCATGGTGATGGTTTCAAACAACTCAAAATCTCAAAACAAAAACAAAAGCAAAAGTTAGTAACAAGAAAAATCAAGCAATAAGACTACAAAAGATACAACAATCATACAAAACACAAATAAAAGTAAAGATTCAAAACAAAATAAAAGCAAAAGAAAATTTAGAATGACAAAATTGGGTAAATCAAATATTACCATTTGATCCCTAGCAATGGCACAAAAAAACTTGATAGTTCGCTTGTGTGTATTAGAAAAGATACCAACAATGTCCATAAATCACTCAAGTTTTAAAAATTAAAATGCCAATTTTTCTCACACAACACATAATTAGGCAAGTGCAACTATTGTGTAGTATAGAGTGTCATTAATTACACGTATCGATGAACCTAAGGGAAAGATGGCAAGTGCCCCTATTGTGTAGTATAGAGTATAATGACAAGTATAGAAGAACCTAAGGAAAAGATGGCAAGTACCCCCTACTTTCTTCTCATCTCATTGTCTGGCCAATTAACTAAGTGGTAAAAAGGACTAACTAACTACCCAGAATGTAATTTAAGCCCACATAAGAAAAAGCCATAAGGTTCACCAACGAATATGAAAAAGAGAGAAAGGCAACGTAATAGAATGAATTCCCCCAATTAAATACCTAGTGAAGAGTACCTCTTAGATCAATTAATCCCAACTCTAGGCACCAGTGTGAGTTTCGAAGGTCGATTTCACTCTTTTTCAAGATATGAAATCCCTAATTCCTAGCTCAGATAATTAGTATCTCTACTTAATCAATCAAACCAAATGAGGCATTAAGCACAACTCTATTAGGAAATCTCCATGAAAAGACCAGAATTGTGCAGTGGATGGAAAAAGAATTCCACACCCGAGGATCACACTCATGCGTCAATAGGGATCAAAAATAGGAAAGAAAATATACCTTCGAGGAAACCTCTGTGAATAAATATTTTTTCCTTCTCTGTTCATGCCACGATCCAGCACAACCAGAGCTCCACGTCTTTGTCGCTGGAGTCTTAAGTGTAAGACTCCCTCTAGCAATATCCACGCAGAGGATGCTTACTCAAGAATGCCAAAAAAACAGCCTCTGTGCTAGTAGGGAAAGAATGGCGGCCAGGGTTATTATTTTATGAGAATAGAAGAATGAGAAAGAGAAGAATCGTGCATGTGTTCTGTGTTTTTTTTTTTCATCATCAAGCCGAGAGAACAATTCTCATAATATATCAAAAAATATATCCAGCTTTAACTTCGGTGTTATCCCCAAAATTGCGCAGAAACACGTTTCTGTGAATTCTAATCAAATTAGAATTCACAAATTGCAATTGGAAACCATAAGTTTTAGCAATCATAATTTGGCCCAAAATTATAACTAATTATAATTCGGTCACAATTACTTCTATTTCTCACAATTAACCCCCCCCCCCCCCCCCACCCCACAATGTTATCAAATAATATCTTGAGTACTTAATCCTCTATTTTGTGTGACATATTAGGTTTCCAAGTCTATTGGTAAGGAATATGAATTAATCCAAAGGTCTTTGAAATTAAAAATCTTTAATAATTTAAAACTAATATATTAATTCTAATCGAGATTGGTTTATTAATTCATCAATTAATAAGTCTATATTCAATAGATCATGAGCGGTATCTAGCAACCCTTAATGACCTCCCAAGAGTCCAGGAAGTCAAGTGGCTTAACATGAACCTTTCAATAACAAACTACAGTGCAATAAACTCCTTTCACCATACAATATCTCATTTAGTTTGGAGTATGAAATTAGTGCCAACGCCCTCCAAAATATATATTAATTATGGCCCGAATATATCAATACTTATACCAAGAATTCACTACTCTACATGTGTATCAATTGGAACTGTTTCCAATACACAATCACCTTGGCCAAGGATTTCACGAGTAGTAATTCCTATAAGTGGCCGGAGATATTCGCCCCTACTATTAGGAGTGGTAAATCCTTTATTAACTCTCTCAACTACTTTCGTTTACCTCATATTGTACCTAATATCCATCCCATAAGCGGTCCCCAATCTGGCTCCAGAGATTGGAATTAAAGTACAATGCTCAGCAAACAAAGTACTTTGGAGATCTCAAGTCTAAGGATACTTACACGTTTGTTATAGCGAAATTCTATCACTGACACCAAATAGTTATCCATATGATTATCTCATAACTAGGTCATCCAATGTATTTGTTCTATTAACAAGCATCCACGTGTTAACTTTGAGTATCACAATACTCATGGGTGTGAGAACCACCGCCTGATCAGATCAGGAAGTCTAACACGTGCTAGTCTTATCGCATTAATGATGTCCTATCTCATTAATACTACGACTAGGGATTATTTAAATACTAACACAATATAGTGTAGTAGGAATCTTACATCATGATCTCTATCATGATTTTCTTAACACAGTATTGTACTATGGACTTTATCTAACAGTTATTTTGCATGAAAGTAAAGAAGACAATTTGAAAGATAAATAATATCTTTTATTAAAACAAATGTGTAATATACAAAATACAAGTGATTGCCTCTAGGGCACAATACTAACAAACTCATCTACCCAAGGTATATGAAAGCCATAAAATCCCTATCTTTGGATAATTTCATCAACCTTTTGATTATCAAGTTCAAATCCCTAACCCCTTTCTCAAGTTAATCAAGGGCAACAAACATCAAATTAGCTTTCTGGGTGTTTAAAACCATAATCCCATCTCACAAAATCATTAAGGTAGAACAATCAATTAAAGAAAATCAATCAAACCCAACTCAACTAACTCAATGTAATAAAGCCAAATAATCAAACGCTATAGAAAGAAATCAATAGATCTAACAAAAATACATAAACCCAAACCATAAAATAAGGTACAACCCTCCATTATAACAATAAATCAAATTTTAGCAAACTATTGACAAGTTAGACATACAAAAAGAGGGGGAAAAGAAACTCATGGACAAGCCCTTCTTTTCTTTTTCTTGAAATCCTCCTTGCAACTTCTCTTCTTCTTTCTTGATAGACAAGATCTTCCACTTCTTTTGCATGCAATCCATGCCTTCTGAGGTTTCTGAAGGAATACACAAGGTCCAAGACAACCATTGAAGGCTTATAAAGGGGTATTTATAGCATTTACCTCTTCAATACCTACGAATCGACAAAAGAGAGCATTTTGCAAACCAAGATGCCCTAGGCCTAGGAAATTTTTTTCTCTATCTAGAGCCTAGGTGGCTTGCCTCATACAAACTAGGCCGGGCCGTCTAGTCCCTGCATTTTTTTTTTTTTTTTTTTGCTACGATTTTTAGCCTAAGCAGCTCTACCTCATTTGACCTAAGCAAGGCCACCTATTTCTAGGTCTTCTCGACCATTTTGATTCAATTTTTGTCCTTTTTATCCTTGTTCTTCCTCAAATGATCATTTCACAATTCCTACACAAAACAAGGCAAAAAGGGGCGGGGTGACTAGTCATCTAAACAAATTTCTCAATAGATATAGCCTGAAGTGACAAGAAAATATGTACTTTTTCAGCACTCATCACTTCCTCCATTAATTGGATCAATTAAATTTTTAAGGCTAGTAATTAAAAATATATTTATGTTAGCATTATCAAAAGAAATTAAACAAAAAACCTATGCATCATACCTAATTCTTCTAAAATAATAATTGTTATTTAACTATTATTTTATGCTATTTGCGAATCGTCAAGCACTTACTAGCTAGTAACTTTTTTGTATTTCTATCATTATCTATCTAATGAAATGTAATACCTATATATGAATCAACACGCTAATGATCACTCTTGTAACACCCTACTACTTACGTAGCCTAGATGGGTTGGGGATATCCCCCCCATCCTTTTAGACCAGGGGTCTTTATAATGAAGGAAGAGAAAGAAATAATAGAGTAAACTAAATATTAAACCTTAAAGTAGGAAATTGAATTTGCTATCTAAATAAATCCTAATACAAAGATTCAAGGGTAAACCTTGCTAACCAAAGTAAAACCACTAAATAACATAAATAGGGTGATAGTAATAGAGTGTCAAAACCTAATCTATTACAAAAAGGATCTTCTGCACTCGGTCTTGATAATTATATACTACCCTAAAAATCATAGTTAGAAAAATTCATGTGAGATTATAAATAATCTCAGTAAGTCCGTAATGTGAAAGTGACAGTTAAGAAATCAATGACATGATGCATGAATATGCAATAATTTGAATGGATGTACTCATAAGAAAATTTAGCATTTATTCATCTCAAATTCTTTATCAAATTTTGGAAAGAAAATCACAAGTACGTTTAAATATGATATGTAGATAAGAATTTTGTTAGGCAATCAATTCAAGTCAAATTCCTGAAACAAAAATTCATTTTGGTGAAAGTCTTGAACCCGTCATCAACAAGCTATATCGAGTATTAAGACCACAAATCTACGATAACACGTAAATGTGACCACGGAATATTCCATGCCGAGAAAACACATTGGGCGGGGTGTACATCCCTCTCAAGAGGATACCCTGCCATTCCTCCCATAAATCGACCGGATGTCCCATGTCCGTCCTCTAGTTTCCTTTTTAGATATCGTGTTGATAGCTAAAGACCCGGCTCAACTATTAGGACTGTCGCCCTGTTTGGAAAAGACAGTTTTCTAAAGACGGCCAATCAGCCGGAATCCTCTCCTATTCTAATGAAAACTAGTCCTATAGTCTCGCCCCTTGAGTACTCAAGTCTATAATCGAGCAGTTCTAGAAATTCACATTATGATATGGAATATACAATTTCATTTCCAAAATATTGTTTCAATCCTCAAAACCTTACTTTGTTTGAAATTCCATCCAACCTTAAACCCAAAATCATATTTTCTCCCCAAAGTTTCCGAAACTAAAATTTATACATCCATTCTATCCATATTTGTTCAAGGCGTAATAAAACCATTTCGTTCATAAAATGCCTAAAAGCGATATTAACAAGACCCAAATTCTCATGCTATGATTTTCGCAATTATATGCATGAAGGAAATTGTAGTTTGACATAAATATTAATGCATTGCTCCTAATCAAACATAATATTCATAAAAATTCTCAAAATTGAGCATGCATAATTTCCATGTAAAAGTCGTAAAGTGACAAGGGTGATTCTAAGTGGAATAAAATGGATTATCAATGAGATTCTTGCTACAAATAAAAATCATATCATGAGCTTATTTGTGTTATAAATATATATGCATGATCATATGAATTTTCCATAGAGCTATTTTGTATAAAAACGTCATGAGATGCAAGGACTTACCTCTTGTCCAAATGTTTAGCAAAATATCTTTCAAATTTCTTAAGCGTTCCTCCCTCCTAAATCCGGCTCCAAATCTAACATAAAGAATTAATCTCTTGTCCACAAGTCCACAGAGATCATACCAAATAAATTCTTAAGAAAAAAGTGGTTACTTATACTCCAAGTAGTATCTGCTATGTTCTAACACTAAACACAATCGCCTATGCTAACCTTATTAATCCTAGACCCCTAATCAAACAAACAATTCTAATACAACTTTTCCATATAAGCTAGGAGGGAAAGCATTCTGCCAAGCTAAAAAGAGTAAATAAATAAATAAATAATAAATAAATAACTAAGTGGGTAAATAAATAAGACTCACATTTCTTATCAACAAGACTCACATTTACCTTGCACCTCTAATTCTGAAGTTCCTCTTAGAAGATCCACTAGAACTATCATAACACCTGCTTATTTTTCTGATTATGTTTGCTCTAAAGTACACAAAATCACCACACCATACTCTATTCCTCCTTCCATTGCATCCTCAGCTATTCCATGCAATGTTAACAAACATTTTGAACCTAAACATTACTTTGAGGCTGTGAAATTCAAAGAATGGTGTCAAGCAATGAGATCTGAGATTACTGCTTTAGAGGCAAACAAAACATGGCACTTAGTTCCTTTACCTACTGGGAAGCAAACTATTGGTTGTAAATGTGTGTATCAAATCAAATATAAAGCTGATGGATCAATTGAAAGGTATAAGGCAAGACTTGTTGCCAAAGGTTACACACAACAAGAAGGAATTGATTTTCTAGACATATTTTCTCCAGTGGTGAAGATTACAACTATTAGGTTGTTGTTGGCTCTTGCTACAAAATCTAAATGGTATATTCATCAATTAGATATGAATAATGCTTTTTTGCATGGTGACTTGCTTGAAGAAGTCTATATGGATTTACCTCCAGGATTTGTCACTGCAGATAGTTCTTTGGTTTGCAAACTTGACAAATCATTATATGGTCTGAAACAGGCTAGTAGGCAATAGAATGCTAAACTTACTGCCTATTTAATTTCCCTTGGTTTTGTCAGTCAAAAAGTGATTATAGTTTGTTTTTTAAGAGGACCATTGACTTGTTTATTGCTATCTTGGTGTATGTTGATGATATTCTTGTTTTAAGCCCTTATTTTGATGCCATTATTGAAGTCAAAAATCAGTTGCATCATCAGTTTCAAATCAAAGATCTGGGAGATCTTCACTACTTTCTTAGTTTTGAAATCTATAGAGATTCAAATGGCATTGTTTTATCTCAGTAGAAATATATTTTGGATATGCTTCAAACACATGGATACATTAGATGTAAACTAGTATCTACTCCTTTAGACAGCAAGGTTAAACTGTCTGCTGGAGATTTAGAATTGTTTTCTGATGTTTCACTTTATAGAAATCTAGTTAGGAAATTGTTATACTTGACTAACAGTCATCCAAATATTGCTTTTGCAATTCAGCAATTCAGTCAATTCCTCACAGCTCCAACAGTCTTTCATATGCAAGTTGTTTATAAACTTCTTAGATATCTAAAGGGTACTATTGATTTTGGATTACATTTTCCAGTTGATAATTCATTTGCCTTGCAAGTTTATGCTGATTCAGATTGGGCTGGATGTATGGATTCTCAAAGATCTATCACTGGTTATTGCATTTATTTTGGTTCTGCTCTTGTGTCCTGGAAATCTAAGAAGCAATCAGTAGTTGCTAGAAGTTCTGCTAAGACAGAATATAGAGCTTTAGCTTAGTCTGTTTGTGAACTGCAGTGGTTTATCTATTTCTTTCATGAACTTGGTTTTCCTTGTGCTTTACCTATTCCTTTGTTCTGTGACAACAGAAGTGCCATATACTTGGTTGAAAATCCTGTGTTTCATGAAAGGACTAAGCACTTAAAGCTGCATTGTTATTTTGTTCAAGATCAGTACCAAGCTAGTTGCATTAAGCCATTACCAGTGTCATCTGCTCAGCAATTAGCTGACATCTTTATAAAGGCTTTGGCTCCTGGTCCTTTTTCTCTTCTATTATCCCATTTAGGAGTTCTTTCTGCATCCAACTTGAGGGGGGCTATTGAAATTAAGCATCAGAGGCTCAAAGATAAGCAGCAGACTTTGAAGTATATTGTTGAGTCTACTGCCAAGTCAGCTGCTGCATCACTGAAGGATGCTGCTAAGTCAGCTGCTGCAGATGTTGTTTCCAGGTCATATGCCAAGTCATCAATAGAAACAGAATTCTATTTTGATCCCGGCTAAAGTATTTTCTTGGCGCCAATGCACAACATTTAAAAGCTGTTAACAGCTGTTAATTATTCAATTAGATGTACTTCAAATTTTATTAGATTTAGTTGATAGTTTAATTGAGATCTAGTTTCAGATGTATATATATAACATTGATGTATTGATTCTTCTTCAATGAGAATGAGATGAAACTTTATGTTCATTGCCAATTTCTTTGATTCTGCTATTTTCTGCATTGCTATTTTTTTCAATCAGTACGGTAAATTTGTTGGGCACTTGTCTTATGAAAAGAAATAGTCTTTGATAAGTTTTGTATGCTTACTTTAGTTGTGCCTGAAGAAAGCATAACATTGGCGGTCTCCACAAAGTTGAAGAAAATGCCAGAATTTGAAAGGGTTTGAATGACAAGGAAATAAAAGGCTCTTTTGGGAAGTGTTGTCTGGATTAGCCTCAACTTCCATAGTGTTAGATTGATTTTT
The DNA here is from genome assembly GCA_026120185.1 of Voacanga thouarsii. NCBI lineage: Eukaryota > Viridiplantae > Streptophyta > Magnoliopsida > Gentianales > Apocynaceae > Voacanga > Voacanga thouarsii. Next base: position 66,341 of record JANUWF010002768.1, on the reverse strand, counting down.
CTACACATGTAATGGTCATCCTATCTCTGAGGTTCTTTATTTCTTTTGATGTTGCGATTTTGTGAGTTCGTGTTTGTTCTGGATGATTGAAATGAGCTAATCAAGAGTGTTGTGGCTCCTCTAATTAATCTGTACTATTTTTTTTTTTCCAACAAGGAGTCCCTATTCTCTTGTTATTCTAAGAATGGAGTAGACTTTTTGTACTGTTATTCATCTTTTATTTCAAACTATATTGTTACACTAACCCACATAACCCTATAAATCTTGCTTTCGTTGTTGAAAGGATAATCTGAAATTGGTACAAGACAATTACCAGTGTATTGTTGCTCAAAAACTATAGCCTTTGGAACTTTTGTTGCTCTCTTTCAATCTCAATGTAGAAAGCAGTGAAGCAAAATATTTAAACCACAAGAATTCTAGCAATATATTTCAGGTAGTAAAAGAATTCCTAAGAACCTATACTTATTCCAAACTTTGTCATCTTCAAGTTGAGAGTAATATACTTATTTATGTTAGCAGGCCTTCTTTTGCACATTAATGGTCAAAGGGAGAAAATTTGAATCCACTTTTACTATCGTTCTAGGACACTGAAATTAAAGTAACAAGTTTGGAATAGGCAAATGATTTTCACATCAGTGAGCAATGTCACAATGATTTATATCATTTTTCTGAGATGGAGTGAATAACAATATTCAAGTGGTGTATATATATATATATATATTATTTATTTATATTATTTATTTATTTATTTATTTATTTATTTATTTATTTATTTATTTATTTATTTATTTATGGGATACAAGAGCCATTAGGAACTGATGCTGACAACCTTTTGAATTTAATTTATTATAAAAAGATATGACAAACAAATGCTATATAAGGTCCATAAGTGCTTCACTTGTTCAAAATACCCTTTCATTTTGTTTCGCAATAGCTTGTGAGATTAGGAAAATATACTTAGCTTTAGATGGAGTCGTCTGTGGAGAATCCAATCAGATTGAACTTAGGCCTATTGATAGAAGAAACAATTCTATTGAAATAAGAAGGGTAAGACTGTCTCATCTATTTGTAGATGATACAAGAATTGTGGGAAGGGGAAACAATATAAAGAAGACACTAAGTGTTAACTTGTTCATGGGATGAAAATGATATGTAATGGCACGATAGGAATGGCTAAACTGGTGATTGTACGAAGGAGTGTTTGCAAGAGAGACCTGGGGCAAAAGGAAGTAAAATAATAGTAACAAGTAAAGAGGTTGTCTTCAACAATTCGAAAATCCTTTAACCAGCCCCCCACCCCTTCCCCGGTCTTGGGAGTATTTGATACAAGCTCGGGAGCCTCTCTCGCAATCAATAACAAATACCCAAGAATTGGTCACCCAATTCTATATCAAAATGCCTGTGAAGTATGAACTCTAGGTGAATGAACAACTAGAATCCAAATTCTAATAGGATTTGGCCAACTATTTTAATATCCAAACACCCTTGAATATACAAAGAATTCAAGAACAAGTAAGATGGAGAAAAGTAGGCACCCTTCTAGATTTCCTAACAAGAACACTAGGTAAGAATGAATCTACCCAATACCCAAGATAAAGAAATAAGTTGGATTAACCCAAGGATTTTAGAAACTCTAAATAAAGGTGGGCCAAATTCCTTTGCTTGGTCTTAAATGGAAGAACTAAGGAGGAATTCTTCTCTCCAAGAGTTCAACACTCTATTCTCTCTTTTAAATTTGAAATCTGAATTCTATTACAAAAAACACTATAATGGGGAATATATAGGCTCCAAGTTGCTCTAGCTAATTAATAAACTAAAACTAGGAATTAAGTGGCCTTAATACAAGTTTGAGGCCCTACTACATGCCTTTAAATAAGTAAAAGCATAATAAAAGTCGTGGGGATCAAAATAGAAACGTAAAAAGTTGAAACAATTCAAAATATGTCGATTTCAGGCTAAACCCCGACTTGGGCCGGTGCTGGTTTTAGTGGTTGACCCGGCACCGGTTCAATACTGGTCCGACGACCCCTTCAGCAAACCACAGCCGGCACTGGGTTGGCCTGGCTGGGTCGACGCAAATTTGAGCTGCTCGATTTTTCTCAGGCGGCTCCTTTTCTTCACTATTTTCTTGATGTTTTACAACCCAAATCTTGTTCTTGACCTCCAAGATTGTTTTGGTTGTTTCCTTAACCTTCCAAATAGACTTGAAGTCAAGTTTGTTCCTCCTTGAAGCTACCTTGGATTACATTCCTTCTCTATCTTTTTTTATGTTCAATCCTTGGCTATATGGTTGCTTGACACTCAACAAGGATTGTTATCTTCTTTATACTCCATTTGGCATTTCCTTTGGCATCCATTTCTTTAGACACCCTTTGGTCCTTGGTTTGTTAAATTGGTTAAACTTCCTTTGATCCTCTTGAATAGCGATCTTACTCAAGGAGCCATGAAGTGTGATTTGGTCATCCTTCCCTCTTCTTAGAAATGGCTTTTGTGCCTAATTTGATTCCTATCATTTCCCCCTTCTTGAAAATGATTCATCTTCTAATCGATACCTGCAATTCAATTTAAACAAGACATTTTGTGTGAAGGCAAAACTTTTGGCTTTGAATCCTCATCAACTCTCTTGTTTTCTCTCTTCTCAACCCAAGCTCCCAATCTCATTTTACCTTTACTCATTTTCTTTTTCTCAACCTCTTGTTTAGCTCTCTTTTGCACCACATTACTTTGTGTTTACCTTTTTCCATGTTCCTTTACTCTTCTCTCTTCTCCTTTTACCTCAAACTTTTTTATCTAATCCCCCTTCTTATTTAGCTCTCTCTCTTTTCTTTCCTCTTCTCTTGTCACACTCTTCTTTCCCTCTTTTTTCTCTCTCCTTTTCCTTTCTTTTTCCCTCAAAATATTTTGATCTTTTGTGACCTCACTAGGGGACATTGGGAGAAAAGTAAACTTCTTTACCTCTTTGCTCAATACATAAGTGTTTCTTCTACCATTATACATCACAACTCTATCAACCATCCAAGGCCTTCCCAATAACAATTGTCCAATATGCATGGGCATCACATTATAAAGTACCTCATCTTTATAATTCCCCATACTAAATGTAATATTGTATTGTTTGTTTACCTTCACCTCACCACAGTCATTGATCCATTGAAGCTTGTACGGCCTAGGATGCTTTATGGTCTCTATACCTAACTCTTCCACCAATGTAGTACTTATCATATTTGCACAACTTTCACAATCTATCATCATACTACATGATCTTTGATTGATTTTACATCTTGAGTAGAAAATGTTTTCCCTTTGGGAATCATTCATATCCTCAACAACATAAGTACCCAAGACTCTACTAGCAACACCAATTAATGAATTTCTTTACTCAATCACTTTTTCCCTTTCACCATCTACTCCTTCTTTAGGTTGTGTGGTCTCCCTAGAAAATGGTGTTGTTATTTCACTTTTCACAACCTTACATTCTCCCTCTTTCTTTTGTTGATGTGAGCTCTCTCCCAATTCATAGTTACTTGAAGCATTTTTGGGACCTTCATCTTTAGAACATAGTTGCTCCTCATCAACCACATCATTATCATGCTCAACTCCTTCTTTGTTATGGTCTTCACTCCCTTGTATTAATGGACTTTCCCCAACTTTTTCATGTTTTTCTTTCCCCCTTTGATTTTGCAATTCTCCTTCTTTGGCTTCTTTTTCTATCTTCTCTTCTTTCTCAATTTCTTGTAGCTTATTTTATTCACTCTTTTCAACCCCTTGATCCTTTCTATTCTTTTCCTCATATTATTTCTCCCACATCTCAAATCTTTTGTTCAATTAGCTACATTGCAAACTAAAGGACTTCCAACTATAAGTAGGTGAAGTGTATTCATAGCTAGAACAATACTCACAAGAACTCACTTCACTTCTTTGCAACTTATCCCTACTTCCTTGACTTTTTCTTCTTGGACAATCATATGTATCATAGCCATAATCCCAACAAGTAGAACAAATATAATCTTGCTCTCTACTCAAACCACTCTTGGAAGAATTTTGTAATGCACTCATTTCCCTTGGCTTGGATCTTTTTAGACATTCATAGGAAGTGTGAACAAATATAGCACCCATACTCCCTCTCTTTTTGCATACCACTCTTTGTCCTTTGCAACCCACTTCTTGAATATTTTTGTGGTCCTTCACATGTTCTTCCAAATGCATCATACTCTCATAGTCATCCTCTTCATATCTCCAATCATACTCATCATTCCTACCATAACTACTTCTAGTTGAACAAGGTTTTTCATAGCAATCATATCCTCCACTTTCATTCTAACTAGCCATAATGAACTTTGCTTTCAAGATGAAGTACCCATAAAATTTAAGTAGAAAACACAATAGAAATTTTTCACTTTACTCCCTCACGTGTTTATACTCTTTCAATAAAACCCTTCTCTCTTGTATACTTTCTTTTGGCTTTTATCAAAATGAGCTCACCCTCTTGCCTTTTCCACACTCTCAATTCCACACTCAAGTTCTTCCCGAAATTGCCTCAATCCAAAGGATTTAGTTCCACTAGCTAAAGCCAACTAAATTCCAAGGGTTCAAGAAAAAAGAAGTTCATAAGAAGAAATGGGCTATCATTAGATGGATAATAAGAATGAGACTCAATCAATTAAGAATTTCAAGTAATGAGTTGTCACACAAACTCTAGGATTTCTCAAAAAGATGTGTAGTGACAACACTAGTCAAGCACCACAAGAATTCAAGTAAATAAGGATACTAAGGAATAGGACTCAAGATTGGCAATGTTCAATTCAATCCCAAGTATCTCAAGAAGATGTCAATCTAAATATTAAACCCACCAAAAATAAGAAATATATCAATTAAATTCAATGGAAGTGATAAATGTAAGCTAAGAACCCTTACAAAACTTTGTAAAGACACTTAAGCATTTCATCAAACACTTGGTAGGTAACTAGTTCAAATGAAGATTTTCAAATGTTAGCATGCTATCACAATCCTCAAGAGTTCAATTTGATGATCAATCAACTCACTCAAAACAATGATAACATAAGGAGTTCAATAGCTTAAAGAGTTGAATCTGTATAAACCAAGATGCATCAATTTATTTTCCAAGCTATCAGACAATTCACAAGAAAATTTGCTACTAGCAATTAGAAAGTTTAATTCCACAAAAATCAAGTTAACAAGCAAAAAAATCTATATGGATTCAATAAACAAAGCTTTGGTTGTCATATAAGCACATTCCTAAATCATAAGACAATACATCAAACACTTGGTGTGTAACCTTGTAACTGAAGGTATTTCAAAATTTTCAACCATATAGCCACTCCAATACTCAAAATTCACAAGCAAATTTCCTTCCTAATGATATATATAACATCAAGGAGCAATTTCACAACAAATAGAAGCCCAAAACTGGAATTCAATAACTCACAAAATCAGCCCAAATTTGAGTTACGGGATTTTCTTGTGTTCAAACCTTTGCAGCAAAAACACCCAAGAAACCTCAAAATTTCTGCAATTTCAAACTTCAAATAGCTACCTAAACATCAACCAAACACGTAGGTTCAATTTCACAACAAACCGATGGCATAATTTAAAGTTTTCAACTCTCAAAAATCTCAAGAAAATGAGTTACGGGATTCAAATTTGCAACAATGGTTTAGATGAGATATCCACCTTGTTTGAGCACAAAATCAACAAACATTAATGCCAAATGATTCCTTAAACATTATACCAACATATAAGATCAATTTAACATCAAGTTTATGGCATAATATTGAGCTCCAAGCATTCAAAAATAACACCCAAAAAAATGACGAAAAATTTGAAAAAATTCACAAATACTTGAAGAGATTATACATTTGCCCAAAGAAAGTTGTGTTAATAAGAATCAACACAATCTTACTCTGATACCAATTTTGATATGAGCTTGGGAGCCCCTCTCACAAGCAATAACAAAGACTCAAGAATTGGTCACCCAATTCTATACCAAAATGAATATGAAGTATGAACCCTAAGTAAATGAACAACTAGAACCCAAATTCTAATAGGATTTGGCCAACTACTTTAATATCCAAATACCCTTGAAAATCTACAAAGAATTCAAGAACAAGTGGGATGAAAAAAAAATTGGCGCCCTTCTAGGTTTCTTAACAAGAACACTAGGTAAGAATGAATCCACCCAATACCCAAGATAAAGAAATAAGTTGGATTAACACAAGGATTTTAGAGACTCTAAACAAATGTGAGTCTAATTCCTTTACCTGGTCTTGAAAGGAAGAACTAAGGAGGAATTCTCCTCTCCAAGAGTTCAACACTCTATTCTCTCTTTGAAATTTGAAATCTGAATTCTATTATAAATATGCTAATACTAGGGTATATATAGCCCCCAGTTGCCCCAGTGACCTTAATACATGTTTGAGGCTCTATTACATGCCTTTAAATAAGTAAAAACATAATAAAAGTTGTGAGAATCAAAATAGAAATGTAAAAGCTGAAACAAGGCAAAATAAGTCGATTTTGGGTTAGACTCGACTTGGGCCGGCACTGATTTAAGTGGTTGACCTGGTGCCGGTTCAATACTGGTCCGACGGCCCCTTCAGCAGACCACAACCGGTGCTAGGTTGGCCTGGCTTGGTCAGCGCCAATTGCCTTCTGGGCAGCCAAATTTGAGCTGCTCGATTTTTTCTCAGGCGACTCCGTTTCTTCACTATTTTCTTGATGTTTTGCAACCTAAATCTTGTTCTTAACCTCCAAGATCGTTTTGGTTGTTTCCTTGACCAAATAAACTTGAAGTCAAGTTTGTTCCTCCTTGAAGCTACTTTGGAATGCATTCCATCTCTATCTCTCTTGATGTTTATTCCTTGGCTATGTGACTGCTTGACCCTCCACAAGAATTGTTGTCTTCTTTGTACCCCATTTGGCATCTCCTTTGGCATCCATTTCTTTACACACCCTTTGGTCCTTGGTCTGTTAAATTGGTTACTTTGAAAACTCCCTTTAATCCTCTTGAATAGTGATCTTACCCAAGGAGCCATGAAGTGTGATTTGGTCATCCTTCCCCCTTCTTGAAAATGGCTTTCGTGCCTAATTTGATTCCTATCAATATTGTCTAGGGGTGAGGGCTAGAGATTGTTTGAAAAAATAGCTTTTGCTGCTGATGGAGCAGTAAAGAGCAGTGAATTGGTGATTAGAGGTAAAAGAATTATTGAAAGATGTGGACTGCCCTTGGAAAAAAACACACTAAAAGAATTAATGTACTCTAAGAAATATGAATGAGTGCCCAGAAATAAAGAAAAAAAGGAATATGGAATTCATCACATGTTGCGAAAATTGTTTACTCGACTATAAAATTAAGTTATGATGATTTGCCTTGGTCATTAAAATAACACTTTTCATTTTGGATGGCACAAGGAATGTTGAACCCCTAAAGGGAAAGTCAATTGGAAATGGAAGACACAGGAAAACCATTATTTTAACACTTTATTGCAAAGATCATTGCTGCATGATGGTCAAGTAAGTTACTATGGAAACATTGTGTCTTATAAAATGCACAATATAGTGCACGATTTTGCATTTTTTGATCATGAAGGATGGGATGGTAAATAATGATGATAAAGGTGTACATTTATCAATCATTTCTGACAAAGGAAAAATGTCAAAAGAAAGTTTTATGCTCCTTTAGCCAACTAAGAGAGGTTCTTCCTACTCAAAGTACACCCTTTTAACCTAGAGTATGACTTGTCTAGCCTTAGCTACCAGTAGCAACCTTGAAAAAGTAAAATGGAAAGGAATGACAGCCTCTCCTGCTTTCTTTCTCCCTACAGATTTCTGTGCTTGCAAGGTTGAAATCCAGAATTCAGAATTTTGATAAAGATTCGGGAAGTTGCTTCCTACATGTTATCCTTCCTCAAAATTAGAATGGAGACTCAAAAAACTCACCAGTATTGTAATACTATATAATTGTACTAGCTTGTTTGAAGAAATCAACAATTTCTTTGGAACAACTTTTTGATTTGCTTAATGATATTTTATTTGAATAAAAGTTCAGTATAACACTGTCACGTCCCGTGCCCACGGACCTGGGAGCGCAACTATAGGCCTGGCAGCACCCACGGTCAACTACTTGGCCGCCGTCCTCGCTGGGCCAAAATGGATATCTCAAGTTAACAATGGTACTTAGCCCCATCCACTACAAGAATCTGACTAATTAGCGATCGAAATTTCCATTGCTAATTAGTCACTGATTATTATTCAGCGACTGATTAGAGACGAAACACCAGAAGCTACTATTTTGAAGGTCGCTAAATTGTTAACGACCGAAAAAACCCAGCGGTTGGTAATTAGCGACCTCCAGTCAGTCGCTACTCAAGTTGCAAATAAATGAAAAAAAATCAAATTTTTTGAAAAAATAGTTGACTATCCCAGTCAGTAATTAGCATTGTGGGTAGAGTCCGACGCTAAAGTTGGCCACAAAGTAGTGACAGAATATTGATATCGATTGTAAATTAGTAGTTGAATATAGTTTTTTCAATCGTTAATTAGCGACCGATATATGTGTCGGTCGCCAATCTCCCGTCTTTAATTTAGTGACCGAAAATTTTTTGTCACTATTTTATTTTTAATTTTTTCTAAAAATTAATTATCCTTATTAATATTAAATAAAATTCCTGGAACAATTACATAAATAATATTAAATAAAATTACATAACAATTATCCTTACAATAGTAAATAAAATTAACTACAATAATAATATATCCGAAAAATCTGAAACATAAACATGCTAAGAACTGTTGGGAAATATGGCCTCTTAGACTAGGTTTCTGATGTAAATATTGAATATTTTGATAAAAGAATTTATTTTCAGAAATTATTTGTGAATTAACATTTTATTTGTGCACAATTTCATTTGGAAAAGACCCATTATGTTTAAGTAAATAGCCATATGAATAGTGGTCTTTCACAGTAAGGTATGGATCACGGGTTACTTAACACATAAACGTCCATTTTTAACTAATTGATGAGAATGGGCATCTCATCATATTTAGGTTATTATGTAATAAATTCCAAATGGGGAATGGCTTACCTTTAGCCGGTGAGTAGTCTACTCACTTCATGACATAAGCGTATTTCGAATACGTAGAACAGGACATGTAGTAGTGGTTTCTAAAAGTACTATATGATAGAAACCTGACTACTACTACTACAGTATGGACTAGTACTCTACGACTTGAGTATGAGTTGGTAGTCTGATGAGCCTGGAAGCATATACTTTGATATGCTATAGTTGAGGTTCTATCGTAGGGCTAATATACTTGCATGTTGGGAATGTGTGACTAGTTAATTAAGATAGACTTGTATAAAATAGTTTCTATACTAAATATCCAGGGTCCTGGGAACACATGACTTAGATGTTTGCTTTAGGGTAACTCCCTTGGAAAGCAGAAATAATCCAGGAAGTTGTAGATCATTGGACTAAAAATCTAAGGATGGTAGATGTCATTTAGAGAGGTGTTAATACATTTCTTCCTCTCTAAATGTACGGCGATATATAGAGAGGTATTTTAGTCTTTACACCTGTAGGTCAGAGACTTTGTTAATGCAACATTGTCCTTGGGATCAATATTTTCTTATGGTGATATTAGGAAATATTTAAAATGTAAAATACAACTATTTATATGACAAGGGTATTCTGGTCATTTTAGTAGCTAAGGCAGTGTGTCTTTTGGTCCCTAGTATAGACCGTAAGTCCTAATTAAATACAGGCTAAGGAATTGGTCTTAAATTAAATTAAATAGAATTTATTTTATTTAAGTAGTCTGATTTAATTATTAGGCTAGAATAAAAAAAAAGGTCCATGGAGAGAGAGAATTAATTAAATTAGTTTGGTGGGTTAATTAATTGTTCAGGGCTTTAGCCCAGTTTGAATAATTAAAGATTGACATGGGACTAAACTAATATGGGCTTGTTAATTGAACTAGTTTATTTGGGCTGAAAAATTAATTATTTATTGGGTCATTTATTTGGTTCTAATTAAAATAATTAATTTAGTCCAAAAGGCTAAACTAAGAGTCCAATGGGCCAATCCAGTTTAACGTAGTGTTTTTATTTAGGTTAAACAAGAGAATAGAGAAGTACGTTGTTTTTTTTTCTACTTCTTCTTTGGTGGAAAAAGAACGACACAGCCCTTCTCTCTCTCTCTCTCTCTCTCTCTCTCTCTCTCTCTCTCTCTCTCTCTCTCTCTCTCTCTCTAATATATTCCTTAGCTCTGTAAATTGTTCACCAAACAGGATTAGGCAAGCAATAAACTGGAAGATCGAGAGATTGACGTTTACCTACATGCACAGACGGAGTAGGAGGCTTGTAAGAATCGCACCAGAGGTTTCCACCAGTGCACCTACCCCAGTTCCACACATTCTAGTCCAGCCAACTTTGAGAACAAGAAGAAAAGGTTAGGTTTTTTTTACCTCAGAATTCGTACAGAGCGAGACCGGCGCCAGCTGAGGCTACCAGAACCAGCGCCAGCTCCATTCGGGATTTTTCTTGTTCTTCAATTTCTTCAACTTTTGCTTCCGTTGCGTGCTTTGTTTTCCCCTTTAAGCCTTCAAGAACATGCATCATCCGTAGAATCATTTGGGATGTCACCATCTGGATCATCTGGTGGTGCTAGTGATGGTGCTGCAAGTGGTGATAATGGTAGATGTGAAAATCCAATATGCTCAACCATAATATTGTACTTCAATAATTTCTTTTAAAATACCGTAATATTCACCACCCAAAACACCAACATCACTTTCTTTCATGCATACTACACTATTGACTGTCTTCATTCCTTCGCACCGCTTGTCGGTGTGAAAGCTATAGCCGTTTACCACATATCTATTAAAGGAATGAACATGTCTTGAGGGTCCCCAAGAAAGATTTTTCAACAAATGATTATCTACACCATTCTGATGATCATGAACCTATCAAAGTAAATTAAATTGGTGAGTTCTTAAATTGTGTATGTACAAGAACTGTTTGACTAGCTTGTACTAATACTTACATGATCCCTAAACTAATCAGTAAATTGTAAATCAATCATTCTTTCAACGTCTTCATTACTTATACTAGCAACCATATCATGCAAGTGGTTCTTGAATTTTCTGTGCGCAAATACGTATAAAGATTAATACGTTAGCAAACTATAAGTATAACATAAGGCTATATTGAATTATACTTACTCAATATACGGTTCCACCTACTAACAATTACGTAGTATGTAGTTTGTGGCAACACTTAATTCTTGATCTGACAAATATCGACTCTTCATCTTGCCATATTTTCTTCCAGCAAGTCTACATATGAATAACACATCCTCGGGTGAGCTGTTTGAAGCACCGTCATCATTACGAGTTGAGACTCTATTACTTGTCTGGATATGAGACTCAAAGTAGTAGGAGAAGAACGTAGACGCCTCTTCAACAAGATAAGCATTGACAAACGTTTAATTAAATAAGTATGGAACTTATTATTTTTACATGTTAATTAAATAAGTAAAAACTAATATTGTTAATTAAAGAAGTATTATAAAATTTTTAAAAAGTTTTTAAAAGAGTAGAAAGTAAAATTTACATACTTTTTTCAAAAAAAAAAATTTAATATATTTCAAAAAGAAAATATTATACTAAAAAACATAATTTAATATTATATTTTTTTCTCGATTGCTAAAGGCTAATTAAATTAAAGTTTAAATAACTTATGTAATATGAAATATGATATTTAAACAATATAAACAATATAATTTAATTAAGTATTAAATAATTACGTAATAATAAAATAAATTATTAAACGTAGTAAAATAAATAAATGTTAGACAATATTTATTACCAAACATTTAATTAAATAAGTATGGAACTTATTATTTTTACATGTTAATTAAATAAGTAAAAACTAATATTGTTAATTAAAGAAGTATTATAAAATTCTAAAAAAAAAATTAAAGGAGTAGAAAGTAAAATTTACATACTTTTTTCAAAAAATTTTAATTTATTTCAAAAAGAAAATATTATACTAAAAAAACTCAATTGCTAAAGGTTAATTAAATTAAAGTTTAAATAACTTATGTAATATGAAATATGATTTTTGAACCATATAAACAAATTTTTTATAAAAAAAAATCATATACATATTTTTATTAAATTTTATTTAATGCAATTACATTAATTTAAAAAACTAATCAATAACATTAAAATTTAACATATGAAGTATGAGATTAAAAAAATTATATATCAATCATTAAAGGCTTTAAGATACAAATGAAGCAAAAACTATAAAATCACACTATAAAATCATAAACTATAAAATTATTATTATCTCCAAATCACATTTAGGGAAAAAAAATAACTCAAATTACCAATAAACAATCTCAATGATAGATGACAAATTGAATAGAACCTATTAAAGATTATACAAATTGCATATAAATTGAGCAATAATTGAAGAGAAAAAAAAAAAGAGCTAACCGGAGCTCTTTTTGGCTGGCAGCGGCACGGCTACAGCAAGGGAAGACGAGCAGTGGTGGCTACAGAAGACAGCTCACCGCTTCTCCAACGGTTCAGCGACGGCAGTGGTGGCAAGGTTTCTTGTAGTGTTTTCTGACTGGAAGATTGCAGCGGAAAAAGTTGGAAATGGGAGACGGCCAAAGGGAAGAAAGAAAAGAATATCTAGTATAGATCTTAAAAAATAGCGACCGATTTAAATTTCGGTCAAATCTGCAGTCGCTATATAGCGACTGATTAAAACTTCAGTTGCTATTTAGCAACCGATTTAAAATTTAAATCAGTCACTAATAGCTAAAATTAAAAAATAACATTTCCAATTTATTCATTTCGGTTGCTAATCGGACACTAAATAGCATGCAATTAGTGACTGAAAATATCGGTTGCTAATTAACGACCATTTTGCGACGGATATATCTTCAAATATATATCAAAAAATAAAAAAAGCATTCTGTCACAAAAAGTGGACACAGTTCCATCACAATTACTACCACGCAAATTGACCGCGAAATTCTTTAACCGATTAGCGACTAAATTGCAACCTTATCGCCTACTAGTCACTAATCTGTCGCTATTGGCGACCGATAGGATTTGCGGTCGCAAATATAGTGACCAATTTGACGTCGGTGGCTAAATCCACTCACTAATTGGCTAGATTCTTGTAGTAATCCTTATATACCATTCACACTTCTCATTTCAATCTCATATGGGATTGGGGTATCACATTTATCGCTCCTTTAGACCCAAGTATCCTCACTGGGCCTATACTTTAGGGGGCCAAATTCAAGACCAACCAAGCGGCATGGGATTCTAGAGGTGACTCCCACCACGCACGATATAGCATTTAATTCTCATATCGGGGCTTAGTTACCTACTCTGATACTAAATGTCACACACCGTGCCCGCGGACCCGGGAGCGCGACTATAGGCCTAGCAACACCCACTGTCAACTATTTAGCCACTGCCCTCGTAAGGCCAAAATGGATATCTCAAGGTAACAATAGGTACTGCCAGGCCCATAGTCGCGTTCCGGGCTTGAGGGCACAGGGTGTGACATTTCCCACATGTAGTTGGGATAAGAAATGTAAATGGTATATGAAGATGGGCCTAAACACCCATTGTCAACTTGGGATATTCATTTTGGCCCAACAAGGACGGCGGTCAAGTAGTTGACAGTGAGTGCTGATAGACTCATAGTCACACTCCCAGATTCCTAGGCACGGAGCGTGACAAACACAATAAGAGGGGGCTTCTCAACAACATCAAGGTTGCATCCAACCCCATAGGGACCAATAGTAAATGTTGGGCATATCACCGGGTCCCAAACAGCGAGTATGTTAATATGAAAGATCTCATAACAGATTACAAGTGATATTTCATATTGAATTGTAGATAGATCATGTTTCTTTTGAGGAAATCGTTTTGTAGGTGATAATAAATCTCATAACATGGTAATAGCAGGATTATCAATATCTCAGAAATAGTATCTCATTAGGTACTTGATGTACATAAATATGATAGCACAACTGTAACATAATCAGAAATTTCAAAGATGATATCTAGTCTCAGGGTTATCAATTGATCAAGACCTTCAACTCCTCAATTCCAATCTCTGGCTGTTTCTCAATCATCTGCAAAGCAGGGATATTCACAAAAACCCCATCTAAGTTGCCTGCAACATTGCAATACTTTTTGTTCAAGCTTGGTCATGCGACAACTCAATGAATTCCTTTGAACAGTTTTTAGGTTGTAAGGAACTCACATCTCAGGTAATTTTTTTTCATAATACATTTAAATGTGAAATTTAAGGAACTCATCTCTCAGGTAATGTTTTCCCTAAGGCCGAGTAAAACGTCTGAGAATTGGATAGTCTTTCAATTTCAAAAATATCATTTCAAGTAAGAATAAAGTTTGTCATAGTCAAAATTTTGGCATTCAAGGGAAACTTGAAATCACTACCACAAAAGGGTCCTACCAGAGTAGAGTTGGCTGAAAATCAATGTTGGAAAGGCAATGCAGTTACCATATCCCATGATTATGAAAGTTTGCATTTCAAAATATATACACTTTCAATCTATCGATTCTTTTTATGATATTAAGGCAACCGATCATTACATAAACAAACTATACGCTTTCTTTTTTAGCTTCTTGCAAAAGCTTACCAAGAACAATTTAGACAGCACTCACTTTCTGTTTTTTTGTCCAAAATTCCTAATCATGATCATTACATGGAACTAGATCAAACAATAACGAAAATGTTGACGAATCTGACAAGAAACCCAGTCCAACCATTTCCTCCCAGAGTAACATTGCCCCTTGAAAATTAGTCCATTTTAAAAAACCTTGGATAATGACATTAATAATCACACTTTTGGGAATACAACCAACCTCTTCCATTTTCCTAAGCAACTTCCTTGTTCCATCTAATAGGCCTTCTCGACAAAAACAGCATATCATTATAGTGTATGTATGGACATTCAGCTCCAATCCTCTAGAAATAGAATCAGTGAAAATTTCTTTTGCAACTATTAATTTTTCCAACCTTTAAGAATCCGTCTAGCATGATATTATGCATTTTTAGGTAAACATCACCAAATGCAGCCCATCCAATATCATAGAACGGGCATGAAAAACAGGCTCATTACTGCAGCTTTCATCTCCTGAAAAATCTCAAGAGCCTCATTACATCTTTTAGCTCGAAAAAGCCCCTGCAAAATCACATTAATATGTACCAGCTTCAGGTTTCAATCCTTTTTGAGGCATTAATCTGAAAAGATGCATGGCCTCTTCTGAGTTATTCTTGCAGCATCCCTTGATTAAACGTTGATAAATATCAAATCATAATAAATTTGTTTTCTATCAAAAGCAAACCAAAACTAATGCAGCCATTCCCTCAATTGTATTTGAGTCAACATAAATACACCAAAGTTATAAAATAGTAACAGCAATTTGCAACAAGCTAAAGCTGGAGACTGAAGCTAAGCTCAAGTATAAATGAGCTCAAGCTTTAGTGAACTTAGCTGGAAGGCTCAATGAGCTTAGTCAACCTTTATCATAGTTTTTCCAAAAATAACCTCTCAATACCAAATAATAACAATTAAGCTGAAGAGAAATAAGCCTAATTGAGCCAATTTTAATCATCTTGATTTACATTTCAATCTGAGCCGATCTCTAACCTGGCAAAATTCCATCATGCTTTCAAAATCTAATCAAATGACAGTTATCCAAACATGCTCGGATAAACATCCTTCTTAGAAGTCATGCCAATACAACGAAAACTGGAGAATTCATAAAGCTCAAGCAACAAAGAATAAAAAGATTATCTGAACACAACTGCCTGAGGAAGTCCCACAGTTTCCTTTTTTAATTCATGTAGAGAATTCAGGCTCAATTTTTCACACCATAGAAGTAATGACAGAGGAACAAGTCCAACCCCTCTACTCTGCAAATGAATTTCTGAACAAACACAAGGAAATCAATATCAAATTCTAAAATAAGAGTATAGTTTCTCCCTTTTAATCCAGAGGCTCATGGCTCAATCACTGATGCATATCCTCCGTACCTTTGAGTCAATAGTTCAATAATCAAGTGCCAAATTTTCAATTCAAGAGGTTCAGGTTCAATCTATCACAGATATTCTCCGCTTTCTCTTTACACTTTAGCACAATAGCATCTCTTTTCAATCATACTACAAGTCAGATCGAGAAGAAATCAATATAGTGGGAAAATGAAGAAACTCATAATGCTGCTTTAAAAAAACAGCATTTTTCTAGGGAAGCAAGGTTTAGCTTCATCATTCAGAAAATTCAAAATGTAGGACAATGTCTATTTCCATGAACAGCGTGAAATTCAGAAAATTCCACATATTTAAAATCCATAAACTCAAACCTACAAAGACTTTCTTTACAAATGCAAGAAAATTTTCATTGCCAATGGTACAGAAAGATGTGTAGATTCCTGCTGTTCTAAGAGCATTTGAACTATTGAGTTTTCTCAATCTTCCAGGGATATCCACCATTTTTTGGGAAAGAACTGAAACAAAAGATTATCAAGATTCTTGCTTTTCTAACAGCATTTGGACTCTTGAATTTTCTCAATCTTCCAGAGAAATCCACCATTTTCTTTTTGAAAAGAATTGAACCAAAAGATTGTCACAGAAGTCTCAGTGGTTAAGGCAACAAAACAAATGTTTTCAGATACAAAGCGTACAAAATTTAATGCAACAAATGTTTAAAATAGACAGCTTCACTTAGACACACATGAATACTCATGCAGACTGAGACTTTTTGTGCATCTGTGTGTGTCTGGAGAACGGGAGGCTAAATAGTGGAGAACTTGCTGATAAAATTTTGCAATAAAAACACAATCATATTTTAAAATGGTTGATGTATTATTCTTAGACATGCACATCTACGAGAATTAATCTTTGTCAGTCTAGAAGCAGTTTCAAACAGAGCGAATGATCATCACAGGAGTCTAATCCAATAAAAGTAGAATCCAAATAGAAATAACTATAGCAGGAAATAAAGTAGTAAGATACTTAATAACGGCAATACGATGTTGATTATAAGCAGTTGCAATCAACACAAGCCATTCTATTCCTGCAACTTTAGGCTGCAAAGAGTTCAAGAAAACAATAGGAAAATCTGTGGGCAATGAGCATGAGCGATACCAAGCACAATTCAAGTTCAATCTGCTGCTAATTAGATGCAAGAAACTTTAGAGCTTGGTTGAAAGCTGAAATTTTTTATGAATACGTTTAAGTACTTACAATAAAAAGGTTTAAGAAAATGACACCAGTGAATTTCTCCACCAAAACACACTCAAAATAAGTGAACTTTTCTCTACAAACAGCACAAAACTATTTCCAGCATTGAACCTCTTTAAAATGAAAAATCTTTTTGAGTTAATGTCAGCTTATGCACAGTAATTGGTTTCTAAAGACGTGAAAAGCATCATACATTCAAGGAGTGGTATTTTCGGTAAGTTACACAGATACTTCAGAATAGCACAGATAATATGTTAGGAAACAATATTCAAACAATATATTGATCCACAGATGTTCTGAACAGTAAACATTTGCCGAATATCAGTAGAATGGGACAATGCAACATATATATGTCAACCTCAGTCATTAGAACTTGACCTCCTCCTTCCTACCTCCTTCCTACCAATGCTAAGTCTCCAATCTAGTGCTTGCAAACGTGATGCATTTCATAATCTACAAACTTTCAATATACCGCTTCTTTGATGATATAATATGATGACACATCGTCACTAAAACAAACTATTCATTGTTCTTTTAAATCCCTGCAGAGGCTCACAAGTTGCAATTACTCAGCAGTCACTTTTTATTTTTCAGTCCAAACTTCTGAATCATGTCTAAAAGAGTAGAATCATGATCATTAGCTGGTAGTTGATTAACCAAGAACACAAATGTTGACGAATCTAGCAAGAAACCCCGTCCAACCATTTCCTCCCAAAGTTTTATTGCCTCTTCACATTTATTCCGTTTTAATAAACCTTGAATAAAGACATTATAAGTCACACTATATGGAATACAACCAACCTCCCCCATTTTGCTATGCAACTCTTTTGCTTCATTTAATAGGCCTTCCTGGCAAAAACAACTGATCATTATAGTGTACGTATGGACATTCGGCTCCAATCCTCTAGAAATGGAATCAGTGAAATTTTTTTTTGCTCTATTAATGTTTCCAACCTTTAAGAATCCATCTAGCATGATATTATACATGCTTATGTGAACAGCCCCTTTAGTTTCCAACTCAACAAACATTGAGAGAGCTTCTTCAACATATCTATTTTTGCACAGCCCGTACAATACAATACAATGGGTGTGAAAATCAGGCTCGATACCTGCAGCTTTCATTTCCTGGAAAATCTTGAGAGCCTCATCATGTCTTCTAGCCCGAAAAAACCCTTGCATGATAATACTAAACGTTTCAACTTGAGGCTTCAATCCTTTCTGATGCACTAATCTGAAAAGATACATGGCTTCTTTTAAGTTATACTTCTAGCAATATCCATTGATCAAATTGCTGTAACTAAACAAATCGGCATGTAGACCCTCTTCAACCATGCAATTGAAAATTCTTCTTGCCTCTTCCATTTTCCCCAACAGACAATATCCATCAATCAAAGCACTGTATTGACTACATTTGGTTCTTCACCTCTTTGAATCATGCCAGAAAGTAAATCTTCAGCAACTTCTGCCTTGCCTTCCTTGCAAAGTGCATCAATTAAGATTGTATAAGTATGCACATTGAGAGGTACCCTATGTATTAGCATCAAGTCCAACAAATCTTTGACCTCTTCCCATCAGCAAAAATTACACAACCATGCATTGGAGAAATATACGTCACAACATTAGGCACAATACCTCTGTCCATCATTTTCTGAAAAAGTTTTAAAGCTTCATCTACCATTCTATCCTTACAGAGGCTGTCTATCACAATGTTATACACAGTAACATTAGGCTTGCACTTTCCTTGTTCCATTATCCTGAGAAGTGCGAGTGCCCTTTCAGCCAAACCAGATTTACAAAGACCATTAATAAGAGTCCCATACGTGACTACATTAGGATCACATGGTTTTTCCCTCACTACCTTCTTGAATAACTCAATAGCTTCAAGAATT
Organism: Voacanga thouarsii; assembly: GCA_026120185.1. Lineage (NCBI taxonomy): Eukaryota > Viridiplantae > Streptophyta > Magnoliopsida > Gentianales > Apocynaceae > Voacanga > Voacanga thouarsii. The sequence continues at coordinate 47,129 of JANUWF010002768.1, read as the reverse complement.
TGATTTTCTAGAACAAGGCCCTTTATCAGTGTGTTAAAGGTAGTGGCAGTAGGAACATGACCACTCTTGAAGAAGATGCCAAGAACAGAATACCCAAATTCAATACGCTTCAAATGGGAATAACAGTTGATATGATATTCAAAGTGTAGTCATCAAGTGCAGGAGGGATTGTAAAAATTTGTTTAACCAAAGAAATAACCGTGGAGTATTGTTTCATCTTCACAAAAACTCCAAGCAGCTTATTGAATTCAATGGTCGAAGGCAGCGGCCTCCTCCGGACCATTTGTCGAAACAAATACATAGAATCATCAAGGTTATTTCTATCCTCAACAGCAGTTTTAAAACTAAAACCCCGCCCCATGATGCTACATCAACAAGAACACTAAAGGGTTCATCTGGAAACAAACCCAAAACTCGTACCTCTGCCAAGAATCGGGACAGTGGAAGAACTAGCCACCAATGCCACCATATTTCTTTGTATTTCCAGATTTGCTGCTTCCCCACATGGATTAATCGCCTCCATGCTTTTGCCTCCACCTCTTCCTCCTCTCCTTTTGAGATATTCAGAATTCGTAGAATTAACTCAGAATTATGTCATTCCTTGATTGCAGTTCTTCACAGAAAGCAAACAGATTAGAAGGATGAAGAAAACCTTGGCAAGAAATCTAAACTTGCATTAAATGTGTCACAACATTCTGGGTTACTTTCGTTTTAGTACCCCCAAAGTTTTTTGGTTTTTTTCAATATAGTACCGAACTAAATTTTGTAATAAATGATATTTGCATCTAAAGTAATGAAAGAAGTTTTATAACTCAGGTATCTTACCCATTAGCTTTAATTTCAATTTGCACCATAATGTTATTTTTCTACACTTTAGAACTCTGGGCTCACATCTTTCCAAAAAAGAAAATTCTTGGCTAACAACTTGATGATAATGGTCTAAAGATTTCTAATTGAAAATTACCTTAAAGGGCATATCATATTAAAAGATAAATTTATGCTTTTGGTCTCCTTGCTTCTCCAATTTAAAAAGAAAAATCATGTAATTTTATGTGTTCAATTGATAATAAAAAATTGTGATATAAATATAATACGCTCTTTTAATGAAGATTTTATTTATTTTGTTAAAATAATAACCATATAATATCCATGCATAATGTCAAACAACAAAAGTAAGAAATATCTTTATAATAATATTTACTTTTAACTTTGAATGTTTACATTTTTATTTTTAAAATTAAATAGAGAAATTAATCTATTTGATTCATAAATTTTGAGAATTATAATGTTTTCGACGTTAATGAATTTTTTTCTATCATTATAGTTTCTAAAGAAATTAGAACATGTCAACTGATGTACAATTTGCTTTTCCAATGTAATGTATTTCTCAAATGACTTAGACAAAAAAAAAAAAAAATAGGTTAATAACCACTTAACTGCCTTTAATTTCATTAGGAACTATAACGGTGATAATAACCTATAATTCCAACCTTATTGTTCTAATTAATAAAGATAATGTGATAATTTACTATAGTCAAATATATTATTAAATTTTTATATCAAATTAAAACAATATATTCAAATTCAAAAAATAATTTACCAAGAATTAGGTTCATCCTTATTATGCAACAAGCAAGGATCTTTCGGAAGATCCTCAATTCCTTAGAGAGAGTTTTGGTACTCTTTTTGTCCAAATTTTCCGCACTTTTTGTCTTGTTGGATCAGAAATTTTTACATGGATCGTAAACCCATGAATCACATGCATTGCAGAGTTATACTGTACAATTTTTACTACATAAAATATAATCTTTTAATACATGTGATTTACCTAAATCGGGTCCATGCTAGAATTTATACTATTAGATTGAAAAACAATGACCAGAAAAAGAATGAAATTATGTGGTAAGAGAAGTAGAATTGTTATGTCATTTTGGCATCAAGATTTTTTTACTCCTGCTTGAATTGTGGAAACAACATTTGCTTCTTCCCTAAACTTCGTAATCATAGTTTCGAATTTTTATTTTAGTTGGTTTGTCTTAATAATTTGTTTTAAACTCTTACAAAAATATATCAATTCTCACTAAAATCAACTTCTTACTTAAGGATATGATACTAGGTATCAAGTCAGTCACAAAATTGCAAATTTGCTTTAAAAAAAGAACATTTTGGTCTTGTTATCTTCTCATCACCTCTCTCTCTCTCTCTCTCTCTCTCTCTCTCTCTCTCTCTCTCTCTCTCTCTCTCTCTCTATATATATATATATATATATATATATATATATATATAATTTCAGTCCCCATACAGACAGTACACATGCGTATGATGCATTGGTGGATGCACCGCTGGGTAAAAAAAAAAAAAAAAAATGGTGGCGCAGTTTGATGAATGTTCCACTGAGGACTTCATTCTCATAAATCAAGATTGATATAAATTTTTTTTCCTCCTGCTATATATGTTTTTTTTCACTCTACACGAACTTTTTTAAAATTTATAACATTCTCAATTTTAATTTTTTTTTAATCGAATACTACCAGTGTCTTATTGGAAGGTTAGGCAGACTTTATCTATTTATTAAATAAATAAAACAATAGACAAAGTCAATATATATGCGTGCTATTTAAGATGCACAAAGCTCTAACATGAGCATGCAAGTCAGTAAAAGTAGAAAACTGTACAGAAGCTGAACATGAGCATGCAGCTTTTGCCAAAGCATCTGCAGGTTGATTAGCTTGACAGAAAGTGGGGGATGTGCTACTGTTGGAGCCATTTTATTTTGTATTGAACATTTTGTTTACTTGCATCAGACTGCTGCTTTTCATTGCGGGAAGGTTCCTGTTGTTACTTCGGTTCAGCTTGTATCTTGGAGAGGAGGTGATTTTACTGACACTATCTTGAATGTTGATGGCGCAAGGAGCACGGTTTATAATGCTTCTGGTATTGGTGCAATATTGCGCCATGGAGATGGCTCGTTTATCTCAGCGGCTACTATAACTTTCCCACTGCTTGATCCTTTTGAAGCAAAGGTGTATGGTCTACTGGAAGGCCGGAAGCTAGCTCTGAAATTTCATGTTGTTGATGTCTATACAGTCTGATTCTTTCGCCTTGTTCGAATTATGCTTAATCAGAGTGCCTCTCCTTCATTTATTGATCAGCACATCGGTCGCATCCGATGGTTGTTGCATCAGTTTAGCTCTCTCCGTACTCATATTATATTTGTTCTCATGAGATATGATATTGGTTCATCCTTACTGAGTAAAAAAATCTCTTCTACATGACAAATTTCAGTTTAAAGCATACAAGAAGCTTTTGCTACAAACTCTGCTCCATTTTAACTTGATGTCTACCAAGTGTTAATTGCCCCAAGCCACCAACTATTTTAAGAAAAGCCACCACCTTCTACTATTGGCCATTTTTTCCTATTCTTCAACCATTCTTTCTCTCCTCTTCAGTCTTCTTGCTTTTATCGTCCATCAACTCATTTATGGCCTTCCCGGTACCTTTCTCTAGCAACAATCTTATTCCTGCCCATCCCTGAACCACCGCCCACACCCACAGCCACCACAATTTCTCATCATAGAACCGCTCAAAGGACGGCAGGCATGCTATCAGTGGTACACCAGCGGTGAAACCTTCAATTGCTGCAAGCATGAATCCACCTACTGACGAATGGTTCAGGAAGGAGAACTGCAGAGCCCCACCTTTGATTATCACAAGGTAAAGAATAAAAATGGCGAAGTGCTAAAGGACAATCAAGGATGTAAGGGAGGCAATTAGATTATTCATAGAGTTCACCATTTCCTCCAGCGGATGCATATGTTATCAGATGTTCCACTAGAGTTAAAATTTCTTCTCATTTTAAGGCCTCACTGAGAACAGAACAGATATAAAAGGAAAACCAGAAGATCAGAGTAATGTCATAATGGGTCCATCAGCACCGCAGACATTAATTAAAAACAACTCCACAATTTACATCAAGCTATTCAAAACCTCATTGGATAATTTCTAAGAAAGGTAAAGAAAAGAGTCTATATCTAACTCAAGATTTTCATTGATCTTGAAGATAATGTCTGGAAATCCAGTAATATTCAAGTTATCCTACAGCTAAGAACTCTAGCAACGTTAACTAGTTTCACCTGGCAGCAGCTCTTGCACTCATGGATGAATGATAGGTGGTGCTTCTTTGTTTCCGATAAGAAGTGTAAACATCATCATATTGACTTGGCTCATTAGGATTTGCTGTAGCCCCAAGCCCCAATCTTCCTGAGTCACTTGATCCAGGTTTCCTCTCGACGCTTCCATCAGGAAAAGTACCTGATTCTGGGTCCACTAATAGGTTAGGAGGAGGAGGGATGCAAGCTCCTCCCTTACGGACAGGAGACTCTCTCTCATACTCGTCATAATCATCTCTTGACTCCAAAGATTTCATTGGTCCTTCAGAAGGGTTAACCTCTCCGATCTCTTTAAAGAACTTGGATACCCTCTCAAGGATTTCGGATGGAGACACATTAGAAGGTGGTATCACAGTTGGGATATCCAAAGGGCTCATTGGAGAATAGGGCACCCCACTTCCAATCTGCATCTTTCTCACCATTCCAGGGATAAGACCGGGCGGAAATAAAGGATATGCAGGCAGTTTTTCACCAACACTGCTTGTAGGTGCTGGTAAAGTATGAGCCCCGGGTGGTTGGTTTGCTGGTTGCATAGGTGGTATGGGCAAAGTCCCAGTAAACCCACCCGAAGGAACCAAAGCAGGATGAAATTGATCAGTTGCCAAGGATGGTTGCGTGGGAGGAATTTGTTTATCCCGATATTCTTGATCTGGCAAATTTGGAAATGCAGTTTGCTTATCTGACTGCCATGCTGCCTGATGTGCTACTCCTGCACAAACAGAAATTCAAATTGCAATCAGGAGTATAAAAATTCCTCCAAAACATGTTTGGAGAATTGCGTGTTTTATTTAGACCATATAGTCATCGCATGTCTAAATGGTTTGTTCTCATTCAAATTTATCTTCAGCAGCTGCAGTACAGACTTGAATGCTACCTGCAGAGGCAGATGGACCTGGTGACAAAGTGGACAAGTCTCTTTGGTGACCGGGAAAAGAATTCATCGGCATCCCAACTATCATCTCATTTTCAATTGAACGAATAGTATCCTGATCATAAACTTCCTTGGATGCCCAAAACTGCAAAATTTTTTGAAGTCGCGATTGATTTTCTTCCTTGTTTAAAGGGTTGTGGTAAATTCTGGCAAGCATGGAGCCCAAAACAGGCTTGAATGCAACTGCTTCATTATCAAGTTCATGTGGACTAAGCCGTCTTTGGAAGCTGCAAACCAAAAGAGATCAACAAATAAGCATGTGCTAACAGCAAATAAGAAGATCCTACAAGTGGGAGAAAAAAGAAAAGACAAAAAACTGAAGTCCTAAATTCGTAGATTATACCACCATCCCTCACTCCACAAGATAACTTGATCTCTTTTGGTCGCAGTTTACAGGAACGAGCAACTATTGGAATTTCCCAGGGAAAAAAAAATCATAGTAATAAAAATGCAGAACATTAAAACAAACAATTCAGTCTGATAAAATGATACTCCCTCCACCAATGTCAACATATGCCTCGACAAAAAAATTTGGAAGAGCATTTGACCATATTCAAATTACTCTGTACCCTCAATAACTAAGGAGGTTAAAGGTGGACCCATGTGGGGTTCACATCCCTTCAATCAAGGCATATGTTGACATTCATTTTGAGACAATCCAAAATATAAATATGGACATTCAATTTGAGGTGAAGTAATAGATTAACAACTCTTTTGGAGCATACTGTAGGGATAAAGAATCACAGAATGTGAAGTCATACTATCCAGTATGGAAATAACATATCAATACTTGACAGTTACAAAACAGTTTTTCCTCCTCCAAAATTGAGAATTTGTGTGAAACATTGAGTTACCATCCATAATTACACCTGACAAACTAATGTGCTTAAAGATAATGCCTTCTTGTACTCCGATATTATATCACACATGTAAGACAATGTCATAAACCAAGAACTTATTACTTTTTTTTTTTGGGGGGGGGGGGGCATGGAAAAATCTATAAATCTCAAAATGAAGAAACAAGATAACATATGAAGCTGAATCCGACAACTTTTTAATTAAAACAAGATATTAATAAAAGATATCTTAAGATGAGAAACAGACAATGCTGTGTGAAAGTCACAAGAAGCCAGGCTATGAAGATTCACCTTCTTGCAATCCCTTGTACATAAAGTCAACAGGACAGGAAGCAATTGAATTTTTCTACATACGAAGTATAAAACTACAGTTCAAAAGGGCGTCAGCATCTACTACCCTGAACCCTTGAAATTCTGTGATGGTAACAAGGACAAGAAGTTTAAAATCGTAACAGTAAGTTTGGTTCACAGAAAGTGATGGGAAGCGCACCGTAAAGAACGAGATGGAGTGGGTGCATTCTTCACCTGGTAGGGTATATTCCAATTACCGTAGTTTGTTTGGTACGAGGGGAAGGGAAAGAGAAAAATTAAGCAACAAAATAAATTCTTTCACTTTACCATTTGACTCCTCATTCTTTCTCTTTATCCAATTTTGAAATATTAAATGAGGTGATGGACTATTGGGTCATACTACCAGTTTGAAAGGTCAATCAAGAAGCCCAAGACCCAAGCCTAACTAGCTAAACCTATAAATAGTTACTTGTTCACATCCATTTGTTCTACTTTGTTTCTGCGACTAGTTTTAGTTACATGTCTAGGTTCGTTTATATGCAACCTTAAGTCTCAAATTCATTTCATCGTGAAGGATTCTTAAACTCAAAATTTCCTTTGCTACATACCAAAAAAATAAAAATATATCCTTGTTGTAAGTACAAATAAAATAGTTGTCAATTGAAGTTTTTCAGGGCTTCAGATTGGTGAATTAGTGAGATAAAAATAACTTGGAGGACAGATTCCTTCTTTGCTAGACGTAACTTTATGTCGGGTAGGTGTAATTCCTAGTAACTCCCTAATTCTTAGACTCTTTGAGCTGTTCCACTTTGTCATCAGTCTGTTCTATCATTTGTTCCTAAATCCCATAAGCATCAAATATAATGCTTGAATCTGAACCTTCACATTAGACTGCATTCAATTGCATCCTGTCATTTTCGTTATTTTACACCTACAACAAGATGTAAATTTTTGTGTTTTTACTATTTATTTTGCTGATGGATTAGTTAGGAATTTTCGTGGAAACAGCCTCTTTGCAAAAATGCAAGAGGAAAGCAATGTACATTATGCAGTTCCCTCCCCTTACCCCCCACAAGGCAGGGAGTGCTTTGGCACCGGGGTTTGCCCTTTTACTAAATTGTGTTTTTATTATTTATTTTGCTGGTGGATTAGCCAGGAATTTTATTGCTAAACTAACCAAAGCATATTAAGCCTGTAAAATAAAACCAGTAAAAGACAAATTACTAAGATGAGCATCAACAAAGGTGACCAACAAACCAGTTAGAAAGAACTACACACAACACATATTAAAGATAAAATTTGCTTTAGGGCCTAAAACAGAACTGATAGCACAAAGTAATTCAAACAACCAATTAAACACTCTCCATCAGTAGATAAAGAGAATTCCTGTACTAAAACTCAGACAAGTCTATGCCTTAGTAGGGCATATAAATTAAATAATCAATCCCCTTTTCACATCCTATCTTATGGAAAAATCTGTTTCCTTTAGTGATCTTTAGAGTTGCTGATGACAATAGCACTGATAAAATTGCAAAACAAAAAATTTTCATACAGAATTCTCCCTAGAGGTGCCTTCGTGAACTTTTTTGTTTTTTAAGCTAAATATAGAGACAAAGAAAACCATGCAAAATAGATGGATTTGTAAGACCGGCAGTCGCTTAATTTTTAGCACAAAAGAAAACAGTTCAATCAGTAGAGTAAGTTATTGTATTATGGAAGCATAATTTATATGGGAACGACACAACATAACAAATGATCATTTAGAAACTAGCAAAATCTTTAAGACATTTACCAAGTAATCTAGATGATACCTTTACTAAATGAAACACAATACCGCAGAAAACATTATGAGTATGAACAATTGACAGTATCATATCATTTTGCAATTTGGAAGAATAAATTTCTTCACATGCACAAGTAAATCACCAACAATGGGTAATCAGAGGTAAGAATTAGAAACAAAGTGGTACCTTGTGCAGATTAGCAACAGTTACCATTTTGACCACTTTTCGACCTAAGGCACTTATTAATTTCAATACAGCATAATTAAAATCAAAATAAACGATGTAACCACATGCTACTGCCATTCTAACAGCCTCTCCAACACAAGACCTTGTATGCACTACAGCAGTAATATTTTCTATTTGGAAATATTTTATGAAAAGTAAAAATAAGGGCTATAGTTAGCAAAACAAAATGGGATATGTTACCAATGAAGACTGCAATATTAACCTACCATTCCAAATTCAAGAGAACCATTGGTACTAAAGGAATAGTTTCATGCATGTTCTATTCATTAAAAGCCTAATATACTTCAGAGTGCAATTATTCCACAGCTAACAAGAAATTCTGTTAAAAACACATCCCTCATCACAATTAAGAATGTAACTTCGAAAAGTAATGGCAAAAAAATACAACAGCAATTCATAATGCAACTACAGAATAGAATGTTTTCCATCCATCTGCATGACATCAAAACTTGCACTGCTAAAAGATGGTAGCACTTCAGAAAATAAAAGTTAGGAACACCAGATCGTCTTGCTCCGTTTGATTAGTTCTGCCATTAACTTTGTTTTCAGAATTTAGGAAAACCTATTTCAAGAGAGGTAAAAACATAAATATTTCTTCATACTTTATACCTTTTAGTTGACTTTTGAACTTTATTTCTTCCCTTGTAAAGGAGATCATTTTAAGTAGATAATGATACAGTTTGACGTACTACCACACGATGTATCGCTTCTGCACTTAAGTTGTGAATGCCAGTTAATCAAGAACAGTGTTCATGGGCATACAGAGTAAAACTAAGATGTATATAACAACAAAAATGAAGTATACATCAATTAGTCTACAAATCTCACAATCAAATGTACACTCCTCTGCAGAAGGAAGCACCAGCAAGGAAGCATACCTGTCAAACAAAATGTCATTAGCAAGGTAAATTATATGCAGCTGTTTATCAGAGTCATCCAACGAAAAGATTCGATCTTTGAGTGCCTCTGCAAGAGCAGGTACAAAAGGAGACCTCTGCATGAACCAGTTCTTAGCACCTTTTATCGATTCTTTGGTACCAGAGAGATTGTTGAGAACATTATTCAGCTCCATTTCAACATCAGAGGGAAGTGGCCTAGACAAACCTCTGAAAGACCTGTAAGACGAATCATAATCTGGTCGGTTATGACCAACGAAGGCCTGAGGGTGTTGTTGTTCATAAAGGGGTGGAAAAGGAGGTTGATGCAAGTGAGGTGCACCCATCATTCCTGCAGGCACTGCAGCATTTGGGCCACTTAACTGAGGAGCATTCATTGGGGATGGACTCATTATAGGATTTGGCGGATGCATCATAGCTACTGAAGAGGAGGGAAAGGAAGGATTGAAGGGTCCTGTTGGAGGCCTTGTTGCCATCCAAAGCTTGTAACGGTAGTAGTTATGGCCTTCACCACCAAACAAAAAACTGTAATCAGGATTGTCTTGCTGTTTCTCACGAATCATGGCCTCAAACTCAGGGCCGTTCTTGGCAGCATACTCAACAAGTTTATCAATACGCTTCTGGAGTTCAGGATCAGATGGAGGAGGAGAAGGGGGTGGAGCAGAGTCATATGGACCATGGAAGGGTGGCGGACCAAGGTGAGGGGGCATATGTGGTGCAAAAGCAGGCGGCGCCCGTTGTTGCTGCTGCACATGAAGCATGTGAGGGTGGGGAGGAGGATGAGGATATTGTGGTTGCTGCATGGGGCGTGGGAAAGGGAACTGTTGGATAGAAGGGTGTGGGGGCAGAAAGGGAGGACCATGAGCTGAGGGCGGATATTGTTGATGCTGCGGATGAAAACCAAACTGCTGCTGCTGCTGTGGAATATTAGCTGATTGCTGTTGTTGGGCAAAGGCCATAGCAGTGGCATAATCATGCCCTGGCCGATCCATCACCTCTCAATCCAAATAGGAAAGAAGAAAAAACTAATCCTCTTGACAACCGTATGACAACCTGAACCAACAAAGAAATTAAGTACAAAAAAACTGAAAAGGGAGGAGGAAGAGAAAACAAGCTGCGTTGTTGTTTCTATCATAAGCAAGATAAATCTGACTGTACCAAGTAAGAATAACATTTGAAATCAGAATGAATACAGCTTCCTAAGAATTACATCTGATCCAATAGAAATCCTTCACACACACACACACCAAAGAATTACATCAACCAAGAAATAAAAAGATAGAGGTGCTGTTAAACAAGTAGGCATAAAATTCCACTACGTTACCAATGGACAAGATAGAGAGGTTATGCAACATTTATCAGTTCAGAAAGCAAGGTAAAGAAGACAATGTTGCATTCTCATCATAGAGATACATAGTTTGAGCATTTTTGGGCTGAACAAGTGCCTCTACACAGTGCTGCAATAAACAAGGTCAGCCTAAAGCTCTTTCCTTTTTTATTTATATAAAAAATAACCTCAATCAGAATAGCACCGCAACCTCCAAATTCGTAGACAGAGAAGTCAGGGAGTTTAGGAAGAAGATTTTCGCATTAGCCCAACGAAAGCTTCTGCCATTTTTATCATCTATGCTTTGTCCAAAAGAACTTTTAAAGAAAAGAAAGAAATTGAAACAAACCCAAAAGGAACTCAAATTTCAGGCAGGAAAAGTAAACCCACTACCCCAAAACTCAAAATTAGTACCTCAAGTGCTTCGACACTCTTTAACTTCTCTTCAAATCCATCCTCCCACTCATAATCCCCGTCCCAATCTGCAAACGTAATTGGGGCCTAGAGGGCTTGAATCACAAAGGAAGGCAAATTAGCGGGTGAAACCTAGGCGGGTACACCACTGGCAATATTTGCTGATGTTAGCAGAAAAGAAACAAGTGAAGGACAACTAATCCTGGTGTGAACTATCGGAGTGGTGACAGTTGTGGCGTTTGAGGAGATGGGGGTGGTGGATTTGGTGTGGGGAGGAGACCGTGACGCCGGCAGAGGGAATGCAGATTGACACGGTCGCAGCAGCTTGGGATGAACTAAGGGTGACAACTCTGGAGAAAGAAAAAAGTGCAATTAGGAATTAATTCTATTATTCCAAACTCAATTAAAAATAAATAATAAACTTACAAATTATTACATATTTTTACCGTATAAGTTGTTTTAATTTATACATAAAAATTAAAGATTCTAAATTTCACATAATTTTAAAACTAAATTTTAAAAATATTTCTAATTAAATTTTTATCTATTTTGATAATTGAGAAAATAGAAAGAGAGAGAGATTGTATGGAAGAATAGAAATAGAAAAAATAATAATAAATATTTATAGAATTTTGTAAAACAACATATATCGTGAAAAAACTTTTCAAATTCAAAACGATTTATATTGTGAAATGGAGGTAATATATTGTATTAATTCAAATTATATTACTTAAAAGAAATATAATATTTTGACCATAATTTAAAGTAAAATTAAAATTAAATTGTGAAAATATAACTAAAACAATATAATGTTCATAAATAAATAGTAAAATTTTAGTCATTTTTTCATATAAGTAATGTACTATATATAATTTTTTCTTCACTTATAAACATTAAACTAGGTTATATAATAAATAAGGTTTGTCAACGATAATGGATAAAGTATAAATATATCTTAAGTTTTTTTCTTAATGTGATATATTTTTTAAAATTAATATATATTATTTTTTTATAAAAAATTAAACTATATATATAAGGAGTTAAATTCACACTTCTAAAATTTAAATTCACATTCTTAAATTATAATTGACTAATTTGATCATTACTACCCTTGGATTCTTCCATTCTTAAATTATTAATTTTTATTTTTTTAAACAACCTTTTTAAACTACCCCTTTAATTTAAAAAAAAAAAACATTGCCTCCAAATTCTATTCTTCTATGATTTTGACGGGTTGTACAAGTTGAAGGAGATTAGAATGGAGGATGGGTTAGGAATGTATGAGTCAATACAATTTTATTTTTTATGATGAAAAGGATAATTTAGTAATTTAAAAATTAATAATTTGAATCGCACAAGTTGATTATAATTTAAGAGTACAAATTTAAATTCTAGGGTGTGGATTTAGCTACTTAACTTTTGACCTGCGCATTACTCATTTGATCAACTTATTAAATTGAATCATGAGCTGCAGACAGCTTAATTCATTTCTAACCCTACCCCTATACGAGTAAGCACATGATGAGTACTTATAATTGTTTTTACCTAAACCACCACTAGTAGCTGTGAGAGGAAAAGATTCGTTGCCGCGTAATTTCAGTATGAAAACTGCAAGGCTCTTTTGCGGCCAAGATCCGTTGTCAGAAGATCCTGCAACACAGAAGATGCCATGTCTCCTAGCCCAAGAGTAGTGCAAAACGATGTTGTTTTGCCCTAATCTGGCTTTAGCTCCGCAGTGGCTGAAGTCAAGTCAAGTTCTAGTCCCCTCACATCAACAATGCAGATGGGATGTTTAGCAGGTGAGTTGATGTTTTCCGGTTGCCAATACCAAGTTGCAGAGGTTCAAATTCTTCATGCCACCCTCTTGCACTTCTGTTTCACCTCCATTAACAACAAAACCATCGTCATTCTCGGATTTTTTGTTGCTCATTCACCTCCCCCACCGCCGCAAAAACCTTCGTGCCTTTCTTCTTTGAGTTGCCCATTCACTCCCTCACTGTCAACCTCTCTCTCCTTCTTTCCCTTCACCATTTGTGGCTATGGGCTATGGGGTACAGTGTGGTTGCTTAGTTCCCTGAGGCCATAGAGAAGCTTGTTTTAGTTTGTTTTAGGGTGTGCATGGAGGAGAAGGATATGGATGCGGGGATGTTTAAAGCGAAGAGGCTGCCACAAAATTGTTACCCCAGAGGGCAGAATATATGAGTAAATTAATGCAAATTACATTTTACAAGCCCCAAAAAAAAAATTACATCTTGTTTCCTAAGGGATTATATTGACGTATGTGTTTCAATTTCCATTTGCTTGTTTATAGTTTTGAAATTTTGTTCATAATGATAATAAGAAGTTTCAAATAATTAGACATCTTGATAATCTAATTAACAGAGCATGATCGTGTAATTAGAGCTACGGTACTAGTGATTGATTGAACTATATCTGTGCGTATTGCAGATAGTAGTTTTGCTGAAATTATGAACCTGGATGGAATTTAAGGTTTGTCCAAAAAGGGGTTACTTGTCACTTATAGGTTGTTAATTTGTCATAACCTTGATGCTAAGGAATATAAAGAAAAAGGGGGGATCAGTTTCAATTAACATGAGGTTGGTACCTGTTAACTATATGCGGTGCTGTTAGTGATCACTTCATCTCCTAAATTTCCTAGGCCTTATTGCCATAATTACTTTGAAGATTTTCACTGATTGATACAACTACAAATGCACAAGATACAATACTCTCTCTACCATACTTGCTCCAACAAAAGCAGGAAGTATATTGTTCATTTTGTATAAGTTCTGATATTTCCAGCAAAGAAAGTACAGAAGAAGGAAGATCCTGGGCTTTCATTTTCATCTTTGACATTTTACAATATCGCATTTATTGGTTTTCAAAAATGATTTTGATGATGCACAGTATTTTGTGTTGTATGCAACTTGATATGTCTTGTTAGACAACCTCTTTTGCTTTGTGCTGTTAGCATTTCCCCCCCCCCCCCTCTCATATTCCTAAAACAGTCCTATGATATTTTAGTAGCTCTTATTGTTTTCTAGTTCCTTTCTAAAGCCTCTGAAGATACCTAACTAATGCATTCCATCATTGTTCTGCACATTTATTTGCCCTACTTCCGTCATTATCTAGTGGTTCCTAGCAAAAGCATAATGCATATTAGTATGAACTGCAATAGAAGCCTTTTTGGTTATCTTGTGTATTTGCTTGGCATGAAAAGTTGGATAACACTTTTTGCATAATAAATAACTCATCTTTGTTCAGCTTGTAGTTTCATTGGGCATAGGTATGGGACAAAATTTTTTTTTAGGCCTCTGATCTCTTGATCTCAAGTGTATAGTTATTTTAGAATGCTTTGTTTCTTTTCCATCACGACCTTTGGTTTAGGACTATCTTCAATGAATGGAGTGTTGGGATCAACATGGAAAGGATGCAAAAGTTGTCATTAAAAATTCAATTGTAAATGTTTTTATAATAATTGACTACTACAGCTCAAAGCGTAAAAGTTCTATGCTGGATACCTACCATGTCAAATGGTAATACAGTAATTCGAGTTTTTAATTTTATGCAGCAAAATTATCTGATCAACTTTTTCAGTTTGTCTTGTTCATCACATGAGTGCTACGTGATAAAAGATTTATGTTATACAATTAGAAACCTAGTTAAGAATTGTTATTGAGGCCATAAACTGGCAAAGTAGTGGAACCTGCTTAATACATGCTTGTCGGATTAATATATTTACTTGATGATAGTCATTAGAAGGTGATGAAAAAAGACTGCATTAGGCTGCAAACAATTTAGCTGATTGTACAACTCAATCTAAGGTTACTTATCTCAGCTATTGTTGAGTTTCTACTTTGAAACCAAGTCAGAGGTAATCTTCGTCGTGAAGGTTTTATCAAGAAACAAGGATTCATCCTAAAAGGTCTTTATCCATCAGTTCTTGCAAAGACTAATTCATGATGTCAAGATTCTAATACTAGTCTTTAGATAATAGATCCCCATGTTATCAGATACAATAGCTGCCATGTGTTTGTGTGTGTGTAATATTTTGACTTGATTAAGTCGAGCTGAATTGCTTCAAAGCAGTCTATTTTGCTCAAGTATCGAATTCAATCTCACAATCTATAGAGTCCAATCAATATTGAGTTGAGCTTGTGCTTGATTAGTTAGATGTTTCACTAAGAGGTGGTTGAATTGCACCCAATTCTGGCAAAAGTTAATTTCATTTGTTCTGGTGTCTCTGTAGGTTATGTGTACAGAATATGTTCAAGAAAAAGGGGAGTTGATTTATGCATTACACAAGGACAAAAACCTCTCTGATCTTTTTAAGATTACTCATGTTTGTTCCTACTCTCATGTTATTTTGTCATGTATATGCCAGTTTTTTGTCATTTCTCCATAATATGACCTTTTTAACAATATTTTGTCTACTTGATGCAGTCTACATTAATCATCTGGGAAGACAGTGATCAAATACTCCCATTGGAATTAGGTCACAGATTAAAAAGGTCAATCGATAGGATCTAGCAAGTTTTCGTGTTGCTTCCTGATCTTTTGGTCTTGTAGAGTCTAGAATATCTAGGCAACTAACATGATTTTTTTGCATTTGAATTTCAAGTATGACACCTAAACTAATTGAAACTTAGATAAAAACTAGTAGGTCTTTGTGGTATATATGCTGTGAAACCCCAGTCGGAACCAACCTTAGAGTAAGAGGGTTGGGATGCATATCATACTTAATTGCATGTTTAAATATATTTTTATATGATTTTATGTGCTTTGAATTTGTGTTTTATAGTCTAGAGGGCTTGATTATAATTATTGGGTAAGAAGGACAAAATGGTAATTTCTGCTTGAGGAGGAAATAGGGAGATAGCTTGAGGATTAAATAGAAAAAATATTTTAGAGAGAAAATTAAAACAAGAGTTGTTGTGGTTTAGTGGTTAGAGCTTTGGATTTAATTCTTAAGGTCTTGGGTTCAAATTCCATCGTGGAGCTTTAGCATGGTTAAATTTTATTTTTGCTTGGGAAGGGTTATTTTCGGCCTTAAGTACCTTAGCATAGGGTAGAGGTGTTGTCCTAGGGGAGACATGATATGAGTACTCTAATCCTATTCTTGTGCCTACTCAAAATTTCATAAGAGAATTCATTTCTTCTTGATCTTTAATTTCTCTTAATTCAGCATAGGGTAGAGGTGTTGTCCTAGGGGAGACATGATAGGAGTACTCTAATCCTATTCTTATGCCTACTCAAAATTTCCCAAGAGAATTCATTTCTTCTTGATCTTTAATTTCTCTTAATTCTCAATTCATTAGATTGGTCAAATTTGTTCTAGCCAATTTCATTCCAGAAATTTCAGTAAAGTGCTGTGGCTTTGAAGGTTCAAAATGTCTTAGTGAAAGACATCTTATGGTCTGAAAATGTGGTAGAGATGTGGGAGATTCCAAGAAAATAAATCCCTCTAGTGAACCTTCTAAAATTGCACTCTAGCTAGGTTCATTTTCCTTCATGGCATAAACTGAAAATTTTCCAGCTTTTTGTGCCTTCAAGGTGTCGAAATTCTTAACCATTATTCCCTCCCAAATGCTGCCAGAAAATGGCCTTTTGATCAGCTTGAGATCTGAATTTTTCTGGCCATTTTCGGACTGCACAAATGCTGTGCAAAACCAGAGAAATTTCTGGTTCAGTTCGCAGCTTTGGAGGTCCGAAACCAAGCTGTTTTCTTTCAGTTTTTGTTCAGCATCTTAGCCACGTTTTTCCTCCATAAAGAAGGCTAGAAACCAGACTTGAAAGACCTTTGGAATGGCCTTCAAATCCTCTACAAATCGGCTGGAAAATGGCAGCTAAAACTGCCCAGAAAAATTTCAACCCTTGCGAAAATTCTGTATAGAATTTTTTTTCCAGCTTGTTTCCTAATTCAGCCCTAGCCGAAACTCCACTCTTTTTCTACACAAACCACCCTTAAATAGCCATGATCAGAACTCCATTATCTTCCCCAAGCTCTTGCACGAAAATCAGACATGGCTGCCCGAAAATCTCTCCAACAAATCTATGCAATCATGCTTTGATTAGATACCAAAGTTCTAGCAACATTAATTTAGCAACCTTCCATAAAATGTTCCTCAAACAACCAGACTTATTCTTCACCATTTCACTCCATCTTTTCGGCCACCATTACCCCTCTTCAATTAGCTTTCATCTAGCAAAAACACTGCACTGCACAACAATTCGGCCATAGCAGCTTCCCAAAAGCTCTCCAATGATCAAAGATATTCTTGCTATATTTTGTTTCCAAATTTGATCTCCAAAAATATTCTTTTAGGATTTCAACAACTAGCCTTTACTTTTCCTTTTCAAACCAGAAATCATCTACCTAAAACACTCTAGCAATTCGGTCACTCTCTCCCTCAGAATTTCGGCCAGTATTAACCAAACTTCCTCCATTCTCTTCAACCTTCAAGCACACATAGAACACCAAGAACACCTACTCATTTCTTTCGCCTAATACTTCTCCAAACCACTCCAAACTTCTTCCAAAAATTCCAAATTTCATCTACTCACTGTCGTGAGTCCATCCATACCATTTTTAACATCAAACTCCAAAATCCAACTTGCTCTTTTGGATCAAAATTAGAATTTTTGGTGAAGGCTCAAGAACACCTTCAAGGTAGGTTTTTTCAAAAAATTTTATCTTCTCTAATCTTTGATCTCTAAAGAATATATATATATGAATAAATATGCTAATGGACACTCTTCTTCTCTTTCTCTCTCTCTCTCTCTCTCTCTCTTGGAACCACTCTCCCTCTTAGCCGAATGATTTCATCAACCATGGCCATGCTTTCTTCATCTTCCTTGGACGGATTTAGACATCTAGGAGTTGAGATCCATTCGAAACTCCTTCAAGATATTCATCAATCAAGTAAGACTTTTTAACCCTCATTTTAAATTCTAGATTCATGTCTCTAGGAAGATGTTGATAGAAGATTGATTATGAATAGGGTTTGAGTATGTATTGTTGTGATGAGTTGATATTGAAGCATGAATATATGTATGAATATGATGGAGATGGGATTTATACATGTGATGATTTATCTTGGATGATATTATGATGTTTTAGGGTTTAATGCATGTCTCCATGTTGAGAGTGATATATGTGATTAAGCATGTTAGAGATTATGTCACCATTGGTGAATAGGATTTATATTTAAGTATGATTGTTGAAGCCATGATTATGTTTATGCTAGTAAAGGTTGGATCATGCCTTGATAAATTTAGATCTATAATTATATTCATGATTTGGATGATTTGATGAATTGGAGGGAGTATATGTTCATGATTGTGGTTAGCAATAGGAATATGATCATGATCTAGTTGTCCCTAAGCTAACTTTATTCTTTCAATAAAATATTTAATATTATGATTTTTGCTAGTAATTTCGAAAAAACCCCAGGAAGGGTAGATTTGGATTATTATATATATAATAAGGATATTTTAGTCAAATAAATAATAGCTTTTGCTAGAAAAATAAAATATATAGATATTATATAAAATGATAAAGCCTTTTATGAAAATAATCATATCAAGTAAAATATTTATTATTAAAATTTAATTATTATCTTTTAATCGAAACCTATTAAAATTTATTTATTATATTTCAATCAAGACTCATTAAACTTTATTTTCAACTAATTTTAATATCAATTATTTTCCAGCAATTAATTATTAATAAATTATTATTTTACCTAATACCACCTAGGACCCTTCATCAAATAAACTCTAAATTAATTTAGCAAGATTTAAACATTCAACTTATTGGTACATATTTCCCAAAACACTAATTATTTTAAATATCATATTAGCCTTAACTTATAAACCCTTTTCCTTTATTATTTAGCCTTAAAGCTTGGGACACTAGGATCATAGTAGTAGTGAGTTGAGTTAGTTTTAAATTGAGAAAGTGGATTTTGGCTTGAGTTTGATTGTGGTTTGTATTTACCCCATGCGGGGTTAGGTCAGCTGTTGCAGACCTTTATTGTGAGCAAGGATTAGGTAAGCACCTGCATAAAACCCGATTGATGTAAAACTGTTTATTATGGCAAGCCAAATGTAGAGTGCATGGACACTCATTTTGTAAAGACAATTGATGAGTGACTTCTTTCTTATTTCAGTCAAATGAATTATCTGAAAATTAATAAATAGGTTTACTCAAACTCAAAACTCTTTCTAAAACTGATTTTGACAAGGACTTTGGAAATCCTTAATTTCCATTTTCATGTGAAACTATGTTTTGTTCATTTTCTCCCAAGTGAGATACGTTACGTTGAGTACTCAATAAGGGTAAGCTAGTAGTACTAGTTTTGAAGAGCAAGAGTGAGTCTTCTGGCACGAGGCCACTTCCAGAAGATAAACTCAACTTAGAGAAATATCAGTACTACTTAGTCATGCTGGTTCGAGCTAGTAGTTTTTATTTCAGTCAAGTGACTGTGTTTTGCCGGAATGGACACCCGGTTGTTGTTTGGTATAGAGAATGAGGAGTATCTTACTCGGTAGGCCAATCACCTACCTTTTGTCAGTTTGCACAAAGTGTCGGCATTCTAACCGGTTATGGGGCCCAACGTGTGGTAACCCATGACCCTTTCTTTTGAGTGGTTAATTTTAATTATTGTGTATGGCGGGAAAAGCCAAAATGCCACTCTTGGTTTTAAATAATATTTATTGCTTGCCAGTATTTCTCTTATAAAGATTTTATACTTTGTATTCACGAACTGTTTTCACTCGACACTCAAAGCACACATGGACTTACTGAGATTTTTGTCTTATCACCCTTTTTACCATGATTTCAGGTCGATCCTACTGTGGGGATGAGTAGCTAAATATTGCCTTCTTTGGAAGATTTTCTGATAATTTATTTTGTGTAATGCCTTGGGGAGATGAGAGTGGATAAATTTTATTAAGGATTTATTTTTGGTATTCTTGGGTTTATTATTGGGTTGTAATAAATTTCAAGTTAAAATATCATTTTTATTCCGCTATTTTGATTGTGTGACCTAATTATAAAGACGTTGTATAGAGTACCTTGAAAGGCGTCATTGGTGGGCACTTGAAGCAGATAGAAGGCTAAGCCAGACCTCTTTCGACAGAGAAGGAATTTTCTTTTCTTCTCGAATGGACTGTAGTTTAGAAGCAATTATGAACATGTCCAATACATTGTGTAACTCATTTTCACAAATACACGAACATGAATATTAATCTAAAAATCAAGATTATATTAGAAGTATTTTCTTCAAAACAACATACATACTTGCTCCTTCTAAAAACAACGACAGTGACAAGAAAATTCTAAAGAAAACACTTACCTGCAACTCTTCAAAGAAAGCTTTAAATTTTGGTACAGTGGATGAACTAATTTGCTACATCAACACCATGCTCATCAGATTTCCCGGGAGTTCATTATTGCTTTTGGTATTGTGAGAAAGGGCTTCTATGTTTTGAAGAAATTACAGAGAAAGCCTTCTCTGTTTTGAAGAAACTAGAGAGAAATGAGGACATGGAGGCATCCACGGACCACAAATGGCTTTTTTTTCTTTCTTGTTAATGCTTTGCTTTGAGCGGGTCTCTGAAAATTTGAGAATTTTGAAAATTAGAAAACAGGATAAGCCATTGGAGAATGTGTCATGGTTGGCTTAGAGCAAAGCCATTTACTTAGCTAAGCTTGGGCCAAAACGACGTGCTTTGGCCTTAATTTTGGACTTGTGACATGGCTTCTTCTCTATTACACGATTCGACCAATAACAAATCTTAGCCACAAAAGAGCCGTGCAATTTTCGTGCTGGAATTGTGTGGCCCTAAATCCAAAAGGAAAATGTATGATTTAAAAATTAAAGAATTTGTTTGGTTTGTAAAAATAATAAATGGAATGATAGCATCTATTGTG
Source organism: Voacanga thouarsii (assembly GCA_026120185.1). Classification (NCBI taxonomy): domain Eukaryota; kingdom Viridiplantae; phylum Streptophyta; class Magnoliopsida; order Gentianales; family Apocynaceae; genus Voacanga; species Voacanga thouarsii. Next base: position 26,277 of record JANUWF010002768.1, on the reverse strand, counting down.
ACAATAAATATAAACATATCCCTATTGTGAATTTGATTCAAATAGAATCAAGAAATAAATTGTAAAAATTATAAAGTAAAAAGACAATAGAGAGTAGAGAAATAAAGGAATTACTTAGATTTAAAATTAATACTCTATTCATTTATATAAAATCCCTATTTATAGGGGGTATCTCATGTTAAAGGATAACAAATGAACGTAATATATAATCTTATCTTATCTATAACATTAATAACTTTAAAAAAAACAAACAGTCATATTATCTTTTGAATAAATAAATAATCTCAAAAACTAAACAATCACATATATCTTCAATATAAATAGATAATTTTGGAAATAAACAACTACTCTATATTATTGACTTCATAACGCTCCCCATTCGATATTTATTTTTAAAATCTCGAAAATATCTCATTAAAAACCTTAATAGGAAAAAATTCTATGAGATAAAAACCTAGTAAAGGAAGAAACATTTCAAAGGAAATACTGCCTCATTAAAAACTTGACTAAGAAAAGCCTAGTAAGAAAAAAATATTGATTAGAAAAAAAGAGTACAATGTATATATATACTTCCCTTTCTTGACAGTATCATTCAATATGACTTCATATTTTTCAATTGACGCATTCCAATTTTATATACTAATTTTTCAAATGAAATAGTTGGTAATATCTTATTGAATAAATCTAGGACTGTCAACAGGCACGGATTGGTTTGAACTCTGCTCATTTTGGTTGATATTATTCGGGCTGAGTTCAGAGTAAGTTAGGACCGAGATGAACTTGGGTATTTTTGTCGGCCTTGGCCAAGTATATTTTTTTATAATTAATATAAATATGTTTATTATATTAATATAACATAGAAAATAAATATGTAAACAAAAAAATATCATATCAATCATAATTTACATAGTTAAACAAAATAAATATATTTTATTAATATTTCATATAAAATAAATAATTTAATAAAAAAGACGCTACATCAACCACAATTCACTTCACATTACACTTTTTTTTTTTTTGCATAATCAATTCACATTACACATACTTAAATTGTTTAACAAAAAGATTCCAATTCCCAGGTTATTTTGCAAGCTTTTTGAAAAAGAAAAAAAGAAAACAATTTCATTTGTATTAACTATGTGAATTTTGAATAGTTTATTGTTGTTGTGTTAGGTTTAATTGAAGAGTATATTTGTAATTTTTTTATTCTAGGTAAATTTTTTTAGTGAATAATCATGTTGAGAAAAAAAAAAAAAAGAAAGAAATTCGGATTGAGCCCAAACTCAGCCCAAGCTCACAATTTAATATGAGTTGAGTTTGAGCTTAATACATGTAAGCTATTGCGGGCTAAGCTCGGGCCTGAGTTTTTCATTTCTAATTCAGGCTAAGCTTGGTTCACTTAGCCCGATTGACAGTCCCAAATAAATCTACCATATTATCACATGATTGAATCTATTGTATGTCAATTTTACCTCTCTTCTGAAGTTTATGAGTAAAGAAAATTTTGATGAAAATGTTTTGTCCTATCTTCTTTAATGTATCTACCTCTTAATTGAGTTATACAAACTACATTATCTTCACAAAGAGGTGTTGGAATTTCCTTTTTAGAGGATAAATCACAATCTTCTCAGATATAATGGATTATTGATATCAATTACATACATTCTCAACTTGCCTCATGAATAGCTATAATATTAATATGATTAAAGGAAATTGCTACTATAGGTTATTTTATAGAGTGTCATGATACAAAGAACCATCACATGTAAATAACAAAATTAGTTTGAGGATGTGCTTTATGTGTGTCAGATAGATAATCAGTATATACATAACCAATTAATGTTGGGTTGGTTTTATTTGAATAAAATAATTCAAAATCAATTATTCGTTGAAGATATCTCAAGACATATTTAATACTATTCTAATATTGTCATGTTAGAGAATGACTAATTCTTACTAATGAATTTATATAAATGCTATATAAGGTCAAATATTATTAGCAAAGTACATCAGTATACCAATTACACTGAGATATAGTACTTCAGGACCAAGAAGTTCATCATCTTCCTGAGGTCAGAAATGATATTTATTTATATCGAATGACCTGACGACCATTGTAATACTCAATGAATGTGCTTTGTTCATATAAAATCTTTTTAAAACCATTATTGTATGTGTTGATTGATAAATAAAAATACTATCTTCTAGATGTTTAATTTGTAAACCAAAATAAAACCTAGTTTTTCTAAAATTTTTAATTTTAAATTCTCGTTTCAAGCCATTTCTTGCCTCTTGGAGCTCTTCTAAAGTTCTAATAAGATTGATATCATCAACATATATAGTAAGTATAACAAAACTATATCTATATTTCTTGATAAAGATATATGGACATACTGTATCATTTTTATACCCTGAATTTAATAAATATTCACTAAAATGATTGTACCACATAATCCAAATTGCTTTAAGCCATACAATGACCTTTGTAATTTAATAAAATAATTTTCTCGTGAGCTAGAATAATATGCTTTAGGAATACTAAATTCTTATAGGATTTTTATATAAATATCATTATCAAGGTTCTCATATAAATAAGTAGTAGTTACATCTATTAGACGTATATTACTCTTTTTATATACTATTAAACTCATAAGGTATTGGAGTGTAATTGCATCCACCACGACTAAATATATCTCATTATAATCAATACCTTGTTTTTGCGAAAAACCTATGCTACAAGTTGTGCTTTATATATCATGGCTTTATTATTTTCATTTCATTGTCACACAAATACCCATTTATACCTAATTAGTTTTATGCCTTCTAGTGTTCGAATTACAAGTTAAAAAATTGCATACTTTGCAAGTGAGTTTAATTTTGATTGAATCACATCATTCTATTTTAACCAATCACTAATATGACAATGTTTTTTTAATTGATGTTGATTCAAGATCCTCATTATTTTTTTAACACATCAAGTCCTATATTGTCTGTAAAAACATCATCAACGGTTGTTTCCATCCAATTTTAACTTCTACCAGAAGTAGCATAGTTGATGGAAATCTCAATATTCTTCACACTACTTTCAAAATTTTGGATCTTTTCATTAATTGTCAGTTGATCCTTATTTTTCAGTTCTTCAATTTGATCACACTGATAATTTAATCCTTTTTTTTTGGAGAATTTTTATCTTTTTAACTAAGAAGTTGTCTATGCTTCTGGCGTGCTTTTGATTCAATAGTTATAGGAATTTCATTTTGTTCTTCTAGGAATTCTATCCAAAGGAGTATATATAGTTGAAATATGAAAATTAGTTATCCTTATAAAGTCAATAAAAAAATCTGACAGTTGATTTGCAAGTGTTTGCAAATGAATTATCTTTTGAAATTTTAGTTCACTTGCACTTATACATGGATCCAAATAATTTAATGATGTTGTTCAAGTAAGCTCTTTTTTATATGGTTTGTATTCTCTCCCTAATTTAGAAAGCAAAGTTTCATCAAAATGACAATCACTAAATCTTACTGCGAATGCATCTCTAGTCAATGGTTCAAGATACCTTATTGTATAAGGAGAATTATATTCGACATATATCCCTAACCTTTTTTGATGACTCATTTTGGTATGTTGATTTGACGCTATTGGTACTTATACTGTACAACAAAAAATTCTCAAATGAGCAATATTTAGTTTTGAACCAAAATCTAATTGTGAGGGAGAGAATTTATGGTATCTTGTTGGCCTTATATGCACAAGTGTTGTAGCATGCAATATAGCATATCCCCAAACAGATATATGGAGATTTGTTCTCATTAACAATGGTCTAACAATTAATTGTAAGTTTTAATAAATGATTCAACTTGACCATTCTAGCTATAACTATTGGATGTTCAATAATAATGATAATTGATATACAATAAACATCGAAGGTATAGGAGATATATTCTTTGGCATTATCTAGACAAATTCATTTAATAAGATAATCTGAAAGTTGTGTTCTTAAACAAATTATTTGAGCAAGTAATCTTATAAATACTAGGTTGTGAGTTGATAATAAACAAATATGTGACTTTCAGATCTATGAATCAATTAAAATCATAAAGTATCTAAATTTCAGCATGGTGGGTGAATTTGTCTATATATATCACCTCGAATCCTTTCTAGAAATGTTAGATATTCAAGCTCATGGTTTAATAACCAATTTTCACTTGATAACATGCAACATATGAAAATTTATCTGAAGTCAAAATCTTTTGACTTTTTAAAGAATGACCATGCATATTTTTAATTATTCTTCGCATCATAATAGCTCATGCCAAATGATAAATGTATCAGGATTAATAAACTTCTAATTTACTAAATGATGTACTTTAATTGTATGGATTTATGCGTAATATAAGCCAAATGAAAGAGATGGTAACTTTTCTAATAGAAATTTCTTACTTGAATTTATTTAAATAATACAGAGATACTCAAAACTATTCTCCTTCATATTTTAATATGATATCCATTTCGGTGGATATCTTTAAAACTTAATAAATTTCTTCAAGATTTTGAAGAAAATAATGCTTTATAAATAATAATAGTTAATATATTAACTCTTTCAGAGACTTCAATCAATTTTATACTACTATTTATAACATTAACATTTATTTTTCTCATTTTCAAGTAAGAAAAATATTTCTATCTTTCAATATGGTAGGCATTATACACTTTTAATTAGGCATATATCTTCAATACCACTTTTGAATCTGGAAAATGAAATAACAACCATTAGATAATGATAAAATATTTATAAACTTAAATACCTAAATTACAAAATAAAAACTTTAAATACTACTTACTATTACAATTCGAAAAACACAAGATATAAAATAAAAATATTAAAAGTAAAGTTCTAATTCTTCTAGACGCTAATATCACTAATCAAATGATCAATTTTTCTTTCTAGATGCTAAAAAATCAGCCACATCCAAATAAATTATATCAACATTAGCATCGTTAAGATTTGTATCATCATCATGATCATTAAGAGAATGATGTAGAGTAAAATTTGCTTAAGTATTTTTGAATTTCTTCTTAATAGAAACCTAAACTGAGTTATTTGAATTTGTTTTTTCTGCTGCAGTAGTACTTTCTCTTATCTTTGTAAAAAAGATAAAATAAATGTTAGGTGTAATCGGATTGGGAATTCTTCAAACCTCACATATACTTTATATATTTTATAATTTTTTTATTATATTCAAATAAATTTAACTCAAAAGAATTATTATTCAAGGACATGCTTATAATGACAAATAGAGAATTGGTAACATCCCAATCTAAAAGTGCAAGATAACATAAACTAGGGGCAGGATTACATCCTCTTTTATCTATCTATCAACATACATAAACCAAGGGTAGGATTACAAGGTCAAAATACTGAGTGGAACAACACTGGTTTGCCAAAAAACTGCACATTTGTCCTCCTCCCTGAGTATGTGCTTAATAGATGCTGATAGAAAGCTTGAGAGCAGGGACCTACAATCATGAATTAAAATAGAATGAGGGTTATGGGGGAAGAAAAATCTACAAGGGAAATTGCTACTATGGTGTCAAGTTTCACTTCAAGCTGCATAATTTGCATTTCCTTTCCCAGTATTAGTCCATCTTTGAGACCCCAAAGTTCTTGCTGTGTTTGTGGTGGAGCTAATGTGCCTATTAAATCCCTTCACAAATTTTACTTCAATGGTATGCACAACAAAGCTAAAGGCTCGATCCAAAGTCCATATGACCTAAAGTCATAAGGTTAGGCATCTCACCGGGTTGGAAACAAGTCTAATGAATTATTAGAACTCACAAAAATATACTCTTTTTCTAATTAAAAATTCCATATTACAAGAGTCCTTCCATCCCTTGATCACCTAAGAGATATGCATTATAAAGCATCAATAGCATCTAAAACCTAAGGAGGCAAAGGTTTGGAAATCTTAATGGATCATGGTATTGGATCTCCTCCAATTGCTAGTCTGAGAAGTTTATGGAGTATCAGTTCAACATCTCTGTGGAGGAAAAATGTTTGTCTTCAAATATAACTTCATTTCTCCCAAACCATCAACAATACCATGATTAATTCTCACAAATCCTCCATGCAAAGGTGATGTCATAACCTGGTAACATTCATTCTCTAAAAAGCAAAGGAACCACCAATCAAAGCTAGATCTTGATTGCCAACATATAACTAAAGAATAATGGCATTCACAAAATAGAAACTCTATTATTTCAATAGAGCAGTTACTTGGGTAGTATTAACCTATCACACTGATGGCTCTTACTGACAAAATAAATTCGCACACAAATTGTAGCAGAGAAATTCCACTGCACACTAGACTCTAGGAGAAGACATCAAACAGTCTAATGTTGAATTTAAATAGGTGAGGGGAATTAAAATCAACAATAGTAAATAGGAATGGTAAAAAAACCATGCAGCGATGCACAACAAAAAATATTGTATGACACATACCATAGTGGTCAAATTTATTAGCACGTAACAAAGCGACTACATGGTATTGAGTGAACCATAGATGTACAAAAGAAACATTCACCAATTTTGCATTAGCTGAGATGGGATTAACCTAAAGATATATTGGAAACAAAGAAAGAAGTTTGAAAATCAGTAGGTATGAAAACCAGAGATATATTGGAAGAGCAATCTTGTTACTATGCACAACAAGTTCCCATTCAAACAATGAGTATTTCTTCTAGAGAGTAATGTCCTTAACATTATCTTTGAAGCATCGCACTAGCCTTCCAATTGAGTCATAATAGATTTGTAGTAAAAACTAAGTTGAAGCTGAAATAATTATGGGAACCAAGTTAACAAATTAAAGAAAGTTCACATGGCATAAATTTTGTTAGTGTTTGCTCAATATTAGGAGAATATAGGATGTTTTGCTAACAGATAATCAGACATAATAAAGGATAGAATAGGCATTCAATTACATTGTACTAAGCAAATCAAAGCTTTAATACTATACAATCCTTGAAATCATTCCAATATTGCCAAGAACCTTTATAATACTATACAATTCTTGAAATCATGCTAATATATGATGTTTTTCCTATTCCTCTTTATCTCTATTAACCTTAACAACTATAAAATCCTTGAAATCATGCCAATGTTGCCAAGAAGCTTATTGCATAATTATGTTACTCAAAATGATTGGCAGAAGAGAAGGATGCCCTTTATGTTTAGAGATAAATAGAGAGTTAAAATTGCCTTAAAATAAGAAGAACCACCTTTTTTTCCCCCATTGAAGTAGTGCCTGTAAAAAAATTCAACAAGTGAAAGGGCTTTAAATTTTGACTCGTTGTCAAATAGGAATGAAGGAGTTATAATATCATTTGACCTCAACAACTGGAGACGCGATAAAGAACAAGAACATATTATAGTAAAAGTTTGAGAATTAATTCTTTTAACATTGTATTTCGCATAATTAGAAATGAAACAAAAATTTCTATAAGTGCATATTCCTTTAGAAATATATGCTCTAGTGTTTGATTTATCTAGTTGAGAAACAACTGCTGATGACTTAAACTGTCCCATGAGAAAGAGATATTTTAGCTTAAGAGAATTGATTAGAATATAGAAATCTGAAAATGGAAACCTTTAGTCAATAAAAAAAGGTTTTCAAATTCAAATCCATAGATTGTCATGTCAATAGCCATTGTAATGAAATGTGCCATTGATTCTAGAAATAAGAGAATAATTTGCTCTACAATTAGTAGACTGCCAACTTTTCTATTACCATTAACAGGAAGAAAAAAAAATGCATAGGCAACCTAAACCAAAGATTTAGTGATGTAGGACAAACGTTAGGCAGCCTAAGTAATTATTGAAAACCAAAATGGCTAAGTTTAGTTACTGTAAATTGTGTATCAACAACTGAGAGAAGAAGAAGAAACCCTAGGCATCACACCATGGACCACAATTTACGATAGAGACAATATATAGACTTTTGTTGTTAATCAATAATTGAATAATGAAATCATAGGTATATATAAATAGTAAAGACCATCTCTGTTTAGAGACCTAAAATTCAAGGCTAATTATACTACTAAAAAATAGAGAGGCCATCATATTTGATCTACAAACCGTCGTATTAGAAAAAAATGACCGCTTAACGATGGTTCTATGATTGTCGTAACAAGTTTGGTCATTTTTTGTCAACAACAGCCACAAAATTGTCGTATTAGACTAATACGATGACTCTATAAAGGCGTCGTATATAATCAGTTCGAATGGTTTAAAGAAACAGTTCGGTAAACCATCGTAATATCTGAATAAATTGTCATATTTGTTATTAAAAACAACAGTCTGAACTATCGTATTTGTTAACAAAAACGATGGCCATGAACTATCGTATTTGTTAACAAAAATGATGGACCGAATCGTCATATTTTTTACCAAAAACGACAGTCCGAATCGTCATATATACCTAAAAAATGACGGTTCCTGGCCATCGTATTTGGTTGATCTGATGTGATACTTAGAATTTGCACAAAATGCGATGGTTTTTAGCTGTCGTATTTGATTATTCATTTTTTTAAAAAAATGGTTGCTTGGTATTTAGCCCTATACACCTGCAATTTCAAGCCAAATACAATCCAATCAACTCATTTAATACCAATCACAATAAAACACAATCTGTTTAATGTTAAACAAATCAAAATTAATCTATTGAATAATCAAATCATAAATAATCCATAAACTCCTCAAGAATAAGTAATACTACATATATGAGAAATAGAAAATGCCAAGAAATATATCAGAAACAATAGTACACATAAAATAAGAAGAAAATGAGAATATATCAGTCATCACAAGCAATCTGGTTAGCATCACATGATCCAATGGGTCTTGAATTGAACCAACACCCAGAGATGTCGTAGATGCACTAGATGGTGATATAGGCACTGTAGCTAATGCACCTACATCAAATCTATGAGATAATGCTTCCATGGTAGTATGAAGCACTACTATACGTGACTCGTAAACTATTGGGAGATATGCCCTCTTAGACTAGGTTTCTGATGTAAATATCGAATGTTTTAATAAAAGGATTTATTTCCAGAAATTGTTTTTGAATTTACATTTTTATTTGTGCACAATTATATTTGGAAAAGACCCATTGCGTTTAAGTAAGTGGTTTATGTGAATGGAGGTCTTCAACAATAAGGTATAGATCACGGGTTACTTAACACATAAACATTCGTTCTTAACCGATTGATGAGAATGGGATTCTCATCATGTCTAGGTTATTACATTGTGAATTCTAAATGGGGAATGGCTTATCTTTAGCCAGTGAGTAGTCCACTCACTTCATGACATAAGCGTATTTCGAATACGTAGAACATGACCTGTAGTAGTGGTTTCTTAAAGTACTATATGGTAGAAACTTAGACTACTACACTACAGTGTGGACTAGTACTCTATGACTTGAGTATGGATTGGTGGTCTGATGAAGTTGGAAGCATATACTTTGATATGCTATAGTTGAGGTTCTATCGTAGGGCCAATATACTTGCATTTTGGGTATGTGTGACTAGTTAGTTAAGACAGACTTGTACAAGATAGTTTCTATACTATATTGCCCCTTGTGGTTGTTTGAATGATTTAAATATCCAGGGCCTTGGGGAATATGACTTGGGTGTTTGCTTTAGGGTAGCTCCCTTGGATAGTAGAAACAATCGAGGAAGTCGTGGATCATTGGACTAGAGGCCTAAGGATGGTAGATGTCATTTAGAGAGGTGTTAATACACTTCTTCCTCTCTAAATGTACGGCGATGTATAGAGGGGTATTTTAGTCATTACACTTGTAGGTCGGAGACTTTGCTAACGTAGCATTGTCCTTGGGGTCAATATTTCTTTATGGTGATATTAAGAAATATTTAAAATGCAAAATACAGCTATTTATATGGCAATGGTATTTTGGTCATTTTAGTAGCCAAGGCGGTGTGTTTTTTGGTCCCCAGTATAGACCGTGAGTCTTAATTAAATACAGGCTAAGGAATTGATCTTAAATTAAATAGAATTTATTTTATTTAAGTAGCCTATTTAATTGTTGGGCTAGAATAAAATAAAGGTCCATAGAGAGAGAGAATTAATTAAATTAGTTTGGTGGGTTAATTAATTATTCAGGGCTTTGGCCCAGTTTGAATAATTAAATATTAACCTGAGACTAAACTAATATAGTCCTGTTAATTGGACTAGTTTATTTGGGCTGAAAAATTAATTATTAATTGGGCCATTTATTTGGTTCTAATTAGAATAATTAATTAAGCCCAAAAGGTTAAACTAAGAGTTCAATGGCCTAGTCCGATTTAACTTGGGGTTTTTATTTAGGTTAAACAGGATTTGATTGGATAGAACGTTGTTTTTTGACGGCCTCTTCTTTGTGTGAAAAAATTGCCAGACGTCTCTCTCTCTCTCTCTCTCCAAGAAAGTTCCCTAGCCGTGTAAGTTGTTCACCAAACAGAATTAGGCAGGCTATATACTGGAAGACCGAGAGTTTGGCGTTCACCTACATGCAAAGATGGAGTAGGAGACTTGCAGGAATCGCACAAGAGGTTTCCACCAATACACCTATCCCGGTTGTGCACATTCCAATCTAGCCAATTCTTAGAATGAGGAAAAGAGGTATTTTTTTAAAACATCGAAATTCATGCAGAGCACGACCGGCATCGGCTAGGGCTACCGGAGCCGGCGCCGGCTCTGTTTGGTTCCCTTGTTCTTGAGTTTTACCTGTCTTGTTTTGTTTTCGCCTCCGCTGCGTGCCCTGTGTTTTCCGTTTCTATGCCTTCATAAACCTATCGCTCACACTGCATCTCAGCTTACATAATTTCTCACATACTTTAAATACGTGCATCAACCTGAGCTCTGACGACCTCTTCAACATTAATTACATGAGTGGATGATTGACTGATTAAGATTGCTGTGGTCCTTTTCCCTTACACCTTACATGACCCCTCGTATCAGGACTGAACAAGCATTGGAAGATCTGATCCTTCGCTTCCTTAGTGCGCTCAGACTCAGGCAATGCCTGACACTATTCCTCTAATTGGTCCTATAAAATTATAAAACAATATATAAAATTAAAATTAAGTTAATGAATTGTATTTGTCATATTTTAATAATTCAAGAAAATTAATCTTTGAAAATTCCTTACAATTATCTCTGCAGTCAAATTATCAGCTTACTGACCACGTCACTTTCGTGTTACAAGAAACATATCATACTGTGATGTCGGTTGGCCTTGTAAGGCTATCTATAAAGATTTTTGAGAATTTCCAAGCGAATTAAATAAAATTCAAATGAATGGTGTATAAGAGAAAATGAATATCTGATCTTGTATAACAGAATATGGCATTCTTTCTGTGATTTGTGGATATGCAATATGTGATTGATTTTGTCTATTTCACTCAACCTTCGCCTGTGAGTATCTAAAATAATTAATATAAAAAATAAGTATATAATAATTATTGTGTATATACACTCATTTATGGTAGGAAAAATATTCAACTTTTATACACATAACTTGCGTATTCTCCAAGTACCAATAATCAACTAATATCCTTCATTGATTTTCATCAACTCGCCTATCTCTACAAAAAATAGCCTCTGTACTTGTCTAGAAAGGAGTATAGTATCTCTACTTCAACTTAGACTTATAATCCTTCCAAGCAGTGTATAGCATCTTCATTGTAATGCTACATCCTTCTGGTGGCATAGTGGTATTGTTCTTGTACGTGTAAAACAAACAAACAATTATTTAAAATTTTAACTTATGGAGAAAACAATTTTACATGTGTTAAAATAAATTTATTTACCTATATTTCTTCCCAAACCTCTTCTTTAAGTCTCTGAGGTGTAGAATGCCAATCCTTATAATTTAGAGGGATCCTACTACTCATACGTGCACAACCCACCACTGAACTATAATGAGATGCATCCACTCCTATAAGACCTTTGTAATTATTCACACCAACCTCGTACTTTCAAAAGCTTGGCTCACCTTATCAGGAAGGTAACCTTTCGCCTTGCAAGAATTTCTCAACATGGAACCTATAAAATATCAATAAAAAAGTTAATTCAAAATAGGCCAGTCCGTAAGTATAATTTCATTAAATAGAAAGACAAAAGCTTAATATGATTTTAATTGCCACAAAAATTAATTTCTCCTAAATTACTTTCTAAACTTAGCAAACCTGAGGTACTAAAGCCTGAGGAAGAAGATCCCGAGCAATTAGGACCTACAGTAGAAGCTGGTGCAGCTGTCTCCTGACTGGACCTCTGATCTCAAGAGCCCATCTGGATAGCTATATCTAATCTCTGGCTAACTTCCTGTACTCTTGGTTGTGTCTCTATACCTTGTGAGTAATTAGCCCTTGATCTTGAGGCAGCTATGGCATCTTGCATTGATGCACGTTAAAAGCGTTTGGTAACCATCTGCAAAACACAAAGAAGCATAGAAAAATAAAGTCAAAGAAATTCGGTCAAAAATTAATTGAGAAAAGAATATAATAGTTCTGTTCGTCCTAAGAGCTTTCTCCTATATTTTGACTTATGACAAATATTGATGTGAACTAACGTTTGTAATCTATATGTGATAGGACATGTTTGACCTCTATTCTTCTAAGGCATTTAAATATGATTGTTAAGCAACTCTTGAGTAATGGAATTCAAGTATAGAAGATCAAAAAGAAGTTCAAAGTATATAAGGTTGCATACCAAGAAGTCCTTATAGAAGAACTTTAGACAAGGAAGTGTTATTAAGGCATTTCTATTAATTCATATGTTTCTTTATCTTTTGATTCAATTGATTTCTACCTTGAAGCACATAAAGAAAAAGATTTCAAAGTTTTGAAAATCTCAAAATTTTGGATTGAGTAGTTTGGATGTTTCTGCATCCAAAAGATTCTTTCAAAATCCTGTAAATAGTGTGGAATTGTTTCTGCCTAAAAAAGTGCCATTTTGGACTTACATTCTGGATGCATCATCATCTGAAACTTGAGTCCAAAACACAGGTGAATTTAACAAAAAAATTATAACTGTTTTATAGCCGTTGGTACTTCACTTTTTTGGTCTATAAATAGCATCTAAACAAGATTAGACACAAGATTTTTATGACATTCTTCTAAGAAACACTATTGCTCAACAGTTTACAAAAATATCCTTTTATCAAGAGCTTCAAAGTGAATTCATATTATGTCAAAGGTAGAAGTGTTTGTACTTTGTACCTTAGTGAACATCTACTCAAATAAGTGAACTTTTACTATTCTATTGATATTCAATCTCATTTGTAGTACAAGGTTGTGGTGTAAAACCCATTTGGGGTGAACTTTGTTGTGATTGTTTGATTGAGAGGTTTTTGGAAAACCTAGTGTGGTGATCCTCTCTTGTATGTGGTACAGTTTGATTTCATTAATCGGAGTAAATGAAATCTGGTTGAAAATCCTTAAGTGTGAGCTTAAGGTAGTGGACATAGATCTTGGTAGATCGAACCACTATACATTCTGTGTCTCATTTCCTTTCATAAGTCATTAACTACTTCATGTTTCTTTCATTGTCTGAATTTGGATATATATCAAAGAGTTCTTGGATAACTTTCTTTGTCACTATAGAGTCGGTCCAAAAAACTTGATGATCTTTATTATTCTGTATATCAGACGAGTCAAAAATTTTTAGCTTGCCAAAAATTTTATTCACCCCCCTCTAAGGTTTTTCATTTGTCTAATTCGCTTATAACTATGACTGAAAAGCATGATGATCCGAATGAGCTGTTAATTGATATGTTTCATGAACTATAAAAACTGTCCAGAAAAAATAAAGAAATGAAGTTGAAGATTAACTGTTTAATGGAAGAGAATGAAATGTTGTTAAATAATAACAAAATGTCTCTTGAGTCATATGTGAGTGCTATTATTGAAAAAGATGTGATCATTACTACTTTGCAATATGCATCTCTGGAAAATAGAAATTTGTGTGATAGAATTCAAACTCTTGAAAGTATGGTTAGCATTTTTAATGACATGAAAAATAGAGCCAATAATCTTACCAATTGTATTGAAAAATTTACAAATGGTAAAAGCAATCTGGAAAAATTACTCGGAACTCAACATCAAGTTTGAAACCGAAATGGCTTAGGATATAGACATGAGGATAAGGATAAAATTTACAAGTCTAGACTTGTTAATGTTGGAAATCGAAATGGCTTAGGATATGAACATGAGAATAAGGACAAAAATAACAAGTCTCAATTTGTTAAATCCGCCTTATGTTATGAACACACAGCACTTGTACATATTGTGAAAAATCGGGACATATAGTTTCAAGATGTCTTACTAAAAGAAAAGTGGAATCCGGTGGAATAACATTTTGGAAAATCAAAGGAAATGTTACTAACCTTCATGGAATTAAGAAAGTGTGGGTACCAAAAATCAATCCTCCTGCTCATGTATAGGCATAGTCTTTAAGCTTCACCAAGTGGTTCTTGAACAACGGTTGTTCAAGACACATGACTAGAAACGCAGCTTTGTTAGAGGATATATAGACCACAAATGAAGGATTCGTTACATTTGGAGACAAGAAGAAAGGAAAGATTCTTGGCATTGGTAATATTGGTAAAGGTTCCTTAACCATTATAAAACAAGTATTACTTATTGATGATTTGAAATATAACTTACTTAGCATTAGCTAACTATGTGATAATGGCTACAAAGTCATCTTTGAAAAGGATTCTTGTTCTATAATGGACAACTCAAATCTTGAAACAATCTTTACTGCCAAATGTATTAGAAATGTATATGTGTTCTATCTAAATGACCTTATAGCTAATGGTATTAGATGCCTATCCGCACATGACAATGATGGTTATCTTTGATATAGAAGATTAGGTTATGTATCTTTTGATTTACTAAATAAACTGTCTTCAAAAGAGCTTGTTAGGGGACTGCCCAAAATGAAGCATGATAAAAGCAAAATTTGTGATGCATGGCAATTTGAAAAACAAATCAAAACCTCCTTTAAACCCAAGAAAATGATTTCAACCTCAAAACCTCTTGAATTAATTCATATGGATTTGTTTGGACCAATAAGGATCTGTCGGTTTTGGAGGTAAGAAGTATGCATATATACTTGTTGATGATTTTTCTAGATTCACTTAGACTTTATTTCTTAGACAAAAGGATGAAGCCTTTTCTGAATTTTAAAAGCTGATTAAACGCGTCCAAAACTCTATTAGATGCAAACTGATTTCTATTAGAAGTGATAATGGTAAAGAATTTTGCAATAATGAAGTTACTCACTTCTATGATGAAAATGGTGTCTTTCTCAATTTTTCAGCAGCAAAAACTCCTCAACAAAATGGTGTTGTTGAGAGGAAAAATCGCATTTTGCAAGAAATGGCTAGGTTAATGCTTTGTGAAAATGTCCTTCCAAAATATTTTTTAGCTGAAGCTGTTAATACAGCTAGCTATATAGTAAACCGAGTTATGCTAAGACTATTTTTGAGAAAAACACCTTTTGAACTTATGTTTGATAAAACTCCATCAATCTCTTATTTTAAAATATTTGGCTGTAAATGTTTTATCCTTAATACTCGAGACAATCTTGGAAAATTTGACAGCAAGTCCGATGAGGCCATATTTCTTGGATACTCTTCCAATAAAAAGGCATATAGAGTGTACAACGAAAGAACTCTTTATGTGGAAGAATCCGTGCATGTTGTGTTTGATGAATCTAACATTTTGCTTCAAAAAGAGATGATGATGATGATGTAGGAAGTTCAAAGGAAGTTAAATTAGATCAACTCAAAGTTCCGCCACTAGATACTCATGCAAAAGAAGAAGAAATTGAAGAGCTGCAAGCTGAACAAGGAAAAGAACAAATTGAAGATTCTACGAATCAACAATTGCCAAAAGACTGGAAATACAAAATAGGTCATCATAAAGAACAAATCATTGGTGATCCAAACTATGGTGTGAAACCTTACCGAAAGTCAACCTTAGAGTAAGGGGGTTGGGATGCATATTATATTATTTTACATAAATATATATATTTTGAATGATTTTATGTGTTTGAGAATTGTGATTTATAGGTTAGAAGGCATAGTTATGCTTATTGAGTAGGAAGGGTAAATCGGTAATTTTGCTTGAGGTCGAAATAGGAAGATGGCTTGAGGTTTAAATAAGAAGAATATTTGGGTGAGAAAATAAGAACAAGAGTTATTGTGGTTAAGTGGTTATAGCTTTGTGATTTAATCTCTAAGGTCTTGAGTTCAAATCTCATTACTTAAGTTTTATTCATGATTATCTTAGTTAAGTTTGAGTTTTTATTTTCTTACATTCCTTAAAGATAGGAATGTTGTCCTATGGGAGACATGAAGAGAATGTCTTAATCCTATCATCATGTCCTAAAAAGAATTCTAGAGGAATTCTTGTCCTTTTTATTACCTCTAGCTTTGTCCTAACATCTTCATAATTTAAATTATTCAAAATTTATCAAGTCTCATCTTTTAATTCTAGAAAATTCTGTGATGATTTCCTAGCTTTGAGTTTCAAAAAATTAATCTTGGAAGTTAGAGGGTAGGCCGAAAATAGGAGAGGAGTTAGAAAGGGTTCCCAAGGGAAATCAATTACTATGGTAGAACCTTTAAACTCATCTTCATGTTGTTTATGTTCTTGATGAAGGAAACCTAGAAATTTTCCAGAATTTTGAGCAGTCCAGCTTTTGAAAAACTCAGCTATTTTTCTTGTTCATTTGCTGCCAGAAAAATGACCAATTCATGTAGCTTGAAGATTGAAATTTCTGTGCAAATTTAGACCGCATAAAACTGTGCAAAACTAGAAAAAAATCTCGTGCGGTTTCGCTGCACATTCGATTGAAAATGAAGCTATTTTTCTTGTCATCAATTCAGCAAAACTCCTTTGCTTTTTCTCAAGAAAGAAGGCTAGAATCAACCTTAAAACACCCCTCAAAGTTCTCTGCAACTTGGGCTGAAGAAATGCAGAAATTCTGCATAGAAAAATCCTCAAACTTTCAAAACCTTGAACACCTTGAAACTAGAAAATTCCCAGCCTTGCCTTCTTAGACCTAGGCCGAAAAAACCACCTTCAAACCTCTATAAAATGAACCTTGTTCAGCCATGAATTGAACACCATTAACCTCTCCACTTACCTTGAACACTTGGACTCTATAATCACACCTCAAAAATCTCCTAAGATCACTCCATTCAAAATACATTTGAACATAAAAAATTTCTAGAATTTTGCACCATGAAAACACTCTTGAATTGAGTTACTAAATTAGAATTTCCTTTTCCATTAAGCATTGAATTTTAGGCAGCCTTAAAGCCTTAATAGCCTTCAATCATTTCAGCAAAATAGCTAGTCCAGCCAGCTCCATTGAAGAACAAAGAAACCTCCATTAATCAACCACCATTAGCTTATCCTATACCTCAAACCACTCCTCAATTCCCACCATTTGAATTTCAAACAAATCAAATTATTCCTTCCTTTCTAGCTAAAAACCGAAACTTCCAATTCCCCTAAACCATTTGGCCAACACCATTCCATATTTCATGCAGCACCTCTCTCAAACTCTCTCAATTTTTACCAAGAACACTAAGAACACACACTACATTCCTTCAAGCCAAAACCCATCCTAAACACCTCCAATCACTCTCAAATACTCCAGATTACTCCTACAGAATCCCTAGTGTTCATTTCTGGTATTTATAACACAAAATCTCACAAACAAGAAATTGCAATCAGATCAAAACCAGTTTTTTTCTTGAAGGTCACAAGAACATCATCAAGGTAAATCAATAACAACTTCTTTGTTCATCTTCTTCCATTCAACCTTCAATGCACCATACTAATACTCTCTCTCTCTCTCTCTCTCTCTCTCTCTCTAGAAATGGTTGATCAACAACTATGGCTGTTTTTCCCTTGGACAACTCAAGACTCTCAATCGCGCGTGGACTCCTTTTCAATTCTGCATTCATGTCTCTTAGATGTTGATAGAAAGAATAGAATATGAATGGGGGATTGAGTGTATGCATGTGAATGAAGGGGTTGGGGCTAGGACATGAGAATGGTTGTATATGATTAAGTCATATGGATTTCCTTGAGAACCAATGCATGTTCATCATGTCTTAGGAGAGTTATGGATGTTTAAAGCATGTTAGATGTTATGACACCTATGGTGAATAGTATTTTTATGTTCCTATTTCCATTGAAGCCATGATTGATGATTATGCCTAGTAGGGATTTGGCCATGTGATAGTATGTGTTGATTTAAACTTATGTTCATGAATGGATTAGTTTATTGTTTGATGTTGGAGAATGTGTTCATGAATATTGTTTAGCAATAGGAAAATCATGATTATTTTCTTGTTGATCCTAGGTTATTTTCATTAACAAATTTTATTACCTTAATTAAAATTATTACTATATTTTTTCCTAAAGGTTTTGAAATTCCTAGGAAGTTTTGGAAATGGAATATTAAATGAAATATTGATATTTTATTAGTCAAATAAATAATATCTTTTATTAAAAATAATATATATGTATAATAATAAATAAGATCTTTTATATAAATAACAATAAAAAAATATTAATGACCTTGTAGACTATAGTTAAAACTTTTACCTATATTCATAAATATTAAAATTTATTTGTTATTTATTAATAAAAAATTTAATATAATTCATTTGTTATTAATTTTATTACTAATTAATTATTAATTAATTGTAATTTATTAGTTATTTATAATAATACTATTTAAAAATTACCATTTACTAATATTGTTTAGGACTTAGTATTATTCAATATTCGAACACTAGTTTATTTATTAATAATAATACTCAAGATTTATTATTTGAACCTATAACTTATTAGTAATTATTTTAGAACCCCTAGTTTTTTTTGACTTATCAAGCTAGATTTATTTTATAAAATCCTTTATCATCTAGCCTTAAAGCTTAGGACATTAAGGTCATGGTTGTAATTAGTTGAAATAGGAATTATTTATATAGGGCAAGAATAGCTCGAGTATAACCTTATACCTTGTGTTTACCCTATGCGGGGTTAGGTCAACCTTGGAGAACTTTTGAGTTAAAGCAAGCAAAGGACTAGGTAAGCTCTTGCATGAAGTTATTTGAAGACAAAAAATTGTTGTGGCAAGCCAAGTTCAATGTGTATGATCATTCGATTGTAAAAGCAATTAAGGACCATTTTTTCCTTTTATTTCAGATCAAGTAAATCATTTGAAAATTAAATAAGTAGTTTTACACAAAATGCTAAACTCTTTCTAAAACCCAACTTTGACAAGAATTTTAGAAACCCTTAATTGCTATTTCAAAGTAAATCAATGTTTGATCAATTTTCTCCTAAGTGGGACAAACAATATTGAGTGCTTAATAAGGGTATACTATTAGGACTAGTCTTTGAAAGGTTAGGGTAAGTCTCTCAGTAGGTGGCTACTTCTGAGGGATGAGTCCTTTGCGGATAGGATGCCAGTCTGGTAGGTCATGCCGGTCCGAGCTAGCAACACTACTAGAAAAATGCAATATACCAACTAACCACGTTTGTCGGTACTTACCAACCGATTACTGACCGATTACCAACCGAAATGAAAATTGGAAAAATTTATAACTTTTCCAACCACTTACCAACAAACATAATCGGTTGGTAAATAGTTAGTTGATAATCAGTTGGTAATCGATTGGTAATTTGGTGGGAAAATATATACCAACCGAATACCAACTGATAACACTTGGTCGGCACATTATCAGTTGGTAATTTAATGGAAAATATTTTACCAACTGGTTACCAACCGAAATATATCAGTTGCAAATATATTCAGTTGGTAATTTGGCGGGAAAATATTTACCAACTAATTACCAATCAATAACAATCGGTTGGTAATATATTCAATTGGTAATCGGTTGATATTTTAATTTAAAAATTTCATTGACCGATTACTAAATGAAATGTATCGGTTGGTAATACATTCATTGGTAATCGGTTGGTATTTTAATTTAAAAATTTTATCGATGATTACTAACGAAATATATCACTGTAATATATTCAGTTGGAATTTTAATTTTAAAAGTTTACCAACCGATTATTAACCGAAATGTATTAGTTGGTAATATATTCAGTTGGTACTTTATTCAGTTGGTAATTGGTTAATGTTTTAATTTAAAAAAAATGTATTAGTTGGTACTATATTCAGTTGGTAATTGGTTAATGTTCTAATTTAAAAATTTTACTGACCGACTACTGACCGAAATGTTTCAGTTGGTAAACCTAATTAGTTGGTAATTGGTTGGTATTTTAATTTTAATTTTTAAAAAAATTTTGAAATATGCCGCATGGCAATTGGTTCGCCACGTGGCGCCACACTAGAAACTTCAGCCTTTCTTGCGGCCACCAGGAGTCAAACCTGCGTCTCCATTGTGGAGACGCAGTGTTCCAACCATTGTACTATGTCATTGTTTGTTCAAATTGACAGAACGTATTATATTTATTTACTTCTTGCAAAATATTAAAATTATATGAAATACACTTTTAAAACTTGTAAATTTTGATTTTAATAAATAAAGTAATATTTTTTTTATCACTTTTGTTTATTTTTTATTTTTAATTTGCTTCTATTTATCAGAGTATATAATTATTCTGTACATATATTCCTAAATGATATAAATTTTATTTTTGAATTAATAATAAAAGTAAGCAATTTTTCACTACAAGAAAAAACCAAATTAGCGACGGCCAAATCCGTCGCAAATCACGTTTAGTGACGGATTAAGTCCGTTGCTAAAAAGGGCGTTGCTATTTGCGACGGAAAGAAAATCCGTCGCAAATAGCGACGGATTTGTGACGGTTAAAAACTTTTATTTTTAAAAAAATTAATCAAAAAATTTTTAAATTTTGAAAAAATTAATTAATTTTGCGACGGCAAAAAAATTATTTTTAACAAATTAATTAATTTAATTTGCGGTAGAGAAAAAAAATTATTTAAAAAAGTAATTAATTTTGCAACGGAAAAAAAAATATTTTTTAAAAAATTAATTAATTTAATTTGTGGTAGAGAAAAAAAATTAATTAATTTTGCGACGGAAAAAATTTTTTATTAAAAAAATTAATTAATTAGCTACTCGGCCCGCCCATCCATCAGCCCGACCCGGCCCGTTGAGAACCTGATCCACAACCCGACCCGCCAAGAATATTATGAGATTATGTCGGACTTGGGGCTCGAACCTGCGTCCCTATTGGGGGGGGGGACACGCATTCCACCACTAAGCTATTGAAGTTCTTGTGATATATTGTGCTATATATTAATTATATAATAATTTTTTTTTTGTGAATTAGTGACGGATTTGCTAGGGCTTTGCAATGGATCTACGACGATAGAATTTTCCGTCACAAATCCGTCGCAAATTGAGACGGATTTGCGATGGATTTTTTTTTTTAATTTTAAGAAAATTAATTTATTTTTTCTTTTTAGAAATCCGTCGCAAATCCGTAGCAATTTTGCGACGGATTTTTTTTTGAATTTTAGGAAAATTAATTTATTTTTTATTTTTAGAAATCCGTCGCAAATCCGTAGAAAAATTGCGACGGATTTTTTAAATTTAAAAAATAATAAATTTATTTTTTAATTTTAGATTGCCGTCGCAAATCCGTCGCTAATCTAAAAAATTCACCCAAAAAAAATGAAATGTTTGATTATTTATATATACATATGATATAGTATGTGTGTGTGTCTTGAAATAGTAGAATACGCAAAAAGATATTAGTAAGTTGAAATATATATATATATATATATATATATATAATATACATATGATATTATTAAGTATATATATGTATGTATATATGTAAGAATATGATAGATATGCATCTGTTGCTATTAATGTATGTATATTTAATAGCAAATGTATGTATATATTTATATATATATACACACACACACACATATTATGTGTGTGTGTGTTGCATATATATATAATGTATGTATATATATATGTAGACATACATTATATATATATGCAAATATATATGTATATATAAATATGTATGTATATATATATATATATATTAATATATTTTAAAAGTATTATCACATATATATAGATATATGTATAAATATATATGTATATATATATATATATATATATAGACACACATACTAACATAAATAAATATGTATATATGTATGTATATATATTTATTTTTATATTAAAAAATATATTAACATATTTATATGTATATAAAAATGCTATATTAATAAATTAATATATATCCACCGCAAATCCGTTTCAAATTGCAACAAATTAATTTATTTTTTATTTTAGAAATCCGTCGCAAAATTGCTACGAATTTGCAACGGATTTTTTTTTTTAATTTTAAGAAAATTAATTTATTTTTTATTTTTAGAAATCTGTAGCAAAATTGCGACAGATTTATTTCCGTCGTAAAATTGAGACGGATTTGCGACAGATTTTTTTTTTTTGAATTTTAAGAAAATTAATTTATTTTTTATTTTTAGAAATCCGTTGCAAATCCGTAGCAAAATTGCTATGGATTTTTTTTTTTGAATTTTAAGAAAATTAATTTATTTTTTAATTTTAGAAATACGTCTCAAATACGTCGCAAAATTGCTACGGATTTGCGACGGATTTTTTTTTTAATTTTAAGGAAATTAATTTATTTTTTATTTTTAGAAATCCGTCGCAAATCCGTAGCAAAATTGCGACGGATTTATTTCCGTCGCTAATCCGTCACAAAATTGCGACGGATTTGCGACGGTTTTTTTTAATTTTAAGAAAATTAATTTACTTTTTAATTTTAGAAATCCGTTGCAAAATTGCTACGGATTTACGACGGATTTTTTTAATTTTAAGAAAATTAATTTATTTTTTATTTTTAGAAATCCGCCGCAAATCCGCAGTAAAATTGCGACGGATTTATTTCTGTCGCTAATCTGTCGCATTTACCAACAGATTAGCGACGGAAATTTTAAAAAAATAATTTATTTTCAAAATTTTTGTTTCCGTTGCTATTCCGTCGCAAATTAGCGACGGCCTAGGCCGTCGCAAAAATCCTTCGCTAAATTAATGTTTTTCTTGTAGTGTTTTCATGCCTTTAGTTATACAACAAATTTCTTAGTTATAATTTTTTTTAATATAATAAATACTTTTGAATTTAGAAGACTCAGTTCATAAATTTTTAATTATGTAAATATTTATAACTAAATAGACATTAAACAATTTATCAATTAGGTGTTTTAAATTTAACAATCAATAAATTATATTATATTTGTACACATAATTTTATTAATAGATGTAATTGTTATTCTTTTTATCATAATGTAAAAGTTATTACTATTATTTGTATGACAATATAAATATGTAGGCACCATGTATATGTGTAGGATGTGTTTCCATCATATTTATAATTTTCTATATACATGCACATAT
The DNA here is from genome assembly GCA_026120185.1 of Voacanga thouarsii. Lineage (NCBI taxonomy): Eukaryota > Viridiplantae > Streptophyta > Magnoliopsida > Gentianales > Apocynaceae > Voacanga > Voacanga thouarsii. The sequence goes on along the minus strand of JANUWF010002768.1, from coordinate 2,749 downwards.
ATAAATAGTAATTACTATAAATCACACAAAATTAAATAAGAATTATCTTTATTAATGCATATAAATTGTCAATATATTCATAAATTTGATTCTTTTATTTTATATTCAAATTGATAAACTTTTAAATTTATATCATATATAACAAATATTATTAAAATAAAAAGTTTTCAGTATAAAAAGTAGAAATACTTAGTAAAGTTACTATTTTTATCCCATACTTTTAATTACTATATCATATTTTGTCTTTCTGTATAGATGCACATATATAAATTATAATTACTATAGATAAAATTTATAAATTTTCAAGTTATATGTGAATGTATATTGAGACTTAAGGTCATATATTAGTTAATTATTAATGCATTTAGTCATTACTTGAATTCCTATATTTTTTAACTTTGTTCATTTGGATAATTATATTTAAGTCCCTAAAGTTTCTAATAAAGAAACCCTTACGACCATAAATTTTTTTAAGCACAACCTATTTTAAATATCTTTTGAAAAATAACGAGCCAAGCGTAAAAATAAATAAATAAACTTTTAAAATAATTATTTCAATCTTTATATTGTTTTAACTTAGTTTATTTAGATAATTATATCTAAGTCCCTAAAGTTTTCAAAAGAAACCCTTAGGACCACAAGTTTTCACTCAAGAAGATTTCCTCCTGCCCCCAATACCAACAAGTCAACAATACTCCTCTCTTCTCACTCTCCCCTTGCTCAAACCTATCCCTTTCGTCAATCACCCTTCTTCCTCTTCTGCTATTTCCCATGCCACCGCCGCCCTCTTCCTTATTCTCTTCTGGTAGACTGTTACCACGCCACCGTCGACCTCAAGCTTTGAGCCCAGAATTAGCTGATCTCGGTTGGCTTCTCTGTTGTGGCTTGCGCCTCCTCCAGTCCTCTGTCTTAAGTTCTCCCATCTCTGCTGCGCCTTCTCTGTTTTTATGTTCTGGACGTGTTTGCTTACTGTGATGCTTGCCTCTTGGTAGTGGAAGATTTAATAGTGTACCTTGGTACTGGAAGATTTAATAGGTGACATTTTTACAACTTTCTGTGACTTGTGTTTTTCTTCGTTTGCTTGGTTCTTGTGTATCTTCTTGTAGAAGAGTGTTGAAGGGAGGGGTTTACTTTAAGTCATGAATTGGGACAATGCTGATCAAGAAAGGTGTTTCATTATTTAAAAAGTTTCATTTTTCGAAAGGGATTTTTCTTATTATTTGCGATTTCAGTGTTTTTGCCAAGGGTTTTAGCTTTGTGGTGATTTTAGAGGCCTTTTTTTGTACTAAGTTTGGTAACCATAGTTTGGGTTTCAAGCAGCAGTGTGCATTGATATGGAACTTTAGAGATCTAGTGAATTTCTGAATAAAGATCTGGTAATGTTGGTCGATCTGGGGTATTTGGGCTGGTATTTCTAGGGAGCTTGGTTCTGTTTGCAATTTTGGTGGAGGTTCAAGTACTGTAGGCAGTGCAAGGATGCCAAAATCTTGTGTATAAAGTCATATAGAAAGAAAGATACAGTTAAGAAAACAGAAGATATGGATTTGAAAATTCTCTTCTTTGTTTTAGGATTCTGAGTTACTGAGTATTGAATAAATATGGATTCAAAAGACTCTAAAGGCTTCAAATAGTAAAACTTAAAAAGGAAAAAACTTCTATATGCATAATTCAACACTTCAGCTTTTAGTTCCTCATAGCAAATCATAGTGAAGCATGCTGATTTATGAGGAGAAATAGTTGAATGAATACAATCAGAAAATTAAAAAGATAATAATGATTCTAACTAATAGACCTTTATTTTGGATTTTCTCATTTGGTAGGATAAGTATTAAGCGTTTAAATTTCAATATGGTGCTTCTAAAACACACACACACACACACACACACACACACACACACACACACAGATCACACCCAAGAGAGCACTGAGAACCAACATCTAGTTCAGTCTTCATAGTTAGGCAAACATCTATTCCTTCATCTATTGTCCTGATGGCTTCCCATACTCGTTCTAATGTTTGTTACATTGATTACATTGACTCAATGCTGATTACATTGATTTACTCCATGATCATGGGTGGTTGTGTTTGAATTGGATGATAAAGTCATGATTTTTATTTATTTATTATTTTTTTTGGTGTTGCATTTGATGCTCCATCTATCTACTTCATCTTCTATTCATTGATTTGATGTCGCATTTTATACTCCAACTATCCACAATTCTCTGAGTTTATTTGATCTTTTTGCTATCAATTGATAGGTGCTTCAGTCGAACCATTGAAGAATCATTTCTGGGCCATGAGAGGATTTCTCAAGGCTGAAAAATTCAATTCGAACGAAGAGGTTTGTTCTCTCATTTGGGTTTCCATTTAGCTTTTGTTTGTTTCTTCCATGGTTATCTGGTTCCTCTTCTTTTGATTTCTTTGAGGGTTTAGCTGAGATTTACTGATTATTTCCTTGTGTGCTCACTGTTTGAGACTGAAATGTATGTTTCTACACTAGTTTGACATAATTTTGTAGTTCCGTTCAGTAATATATGCAATTAATTTGAGAATCAAGCCATTTGGAAGCTTTTTCATGTTTCTATAAATTTTTTCTATATGTTACTGTAAAAACCATTTGGCTAAAGTTTTGGTTATATAGATTTATTTGAGTACCCTTGTATATTTATCTAATAAGGTTATAAACTTGAATAACCTTATCTATTATTGGAGTTTGCTAGTTAATTCAAACAAAGCTTGCTTTCTCTT
>JANUWF010002767.1:0-39448 GCA_026120185.1 Voacanga thouarsii | reverse complement strand
GGGAGGGGGTGATTTTGAAAAGAGAATTTTTCAAGCAAAGTATTTTGAGCTACGATAAACATGGAAGGATTAATCCCAAAGAAGATGGAAGAATTTCCAATAAACATCTATTTACATTTGTCACTGAACAAAACAATTGTAGTAGAAAAGATCAAAACCAATAGGAGGAATGCTTTGTAAGGATGCACATTTCCCTCCATGTCTGTTTTTGAAAACCCATTTACACCCAATGATTTTTGAACTTTCAGGTGGATTAACTAAAGTTTAGACTTGGTTATCATATATGGATTGCATCTCATACTTCTTAGCCTCTAACCATTTTCCAGAGTCAGAACTCTTAATGGCTTCTTGATAGGTGATCGTCAGTGATGAGGAATCCACATCTCTCAGGTTGTTGATGAACCCTATCAAATCTTCGAGGTCCTTGTTCTATAGAAGTAGGCTCATCTTGGACTTGTGAGCCATCTAATCGAGATTTATTATTTGATTCAAGTACTAATGGAGGCATAAATATTTTTAACAGAACAAATCCCTTGAGAAGACAGCTAGGGTTTTCTTAAAACCCATCCGAACCTCTTGGAGTCCAACTATGATAATATTTTATCATATTTTATTTTAAATTCAAATTAAATTAAAACTGATATGATAAGATTCTGTCATTATTTCAATAATTTAACTAATTAATTTATTGAGGCAAATTCTTACAATATGGACATCATCCAGATACATCGAATGTGGACATATTTCCAAATTCATTATATCTGGTAAATTTTCTAGGTTCAATTAATTTAGACATATTTCCAGATTCATCGAACTTGATTACCAGAAAAATAATCTAACGAGTTCACTTATTGTGTGACCCTATAGGTTCATTTAACATTGGCAGTGTGCCCAAATCACATTTAAATGGCCCACAAGTTATAAGCGGTTTCTAGCAAAACAATATAACTATTCAAGTTAAATAAAAATCAGTGATCTCTTTGAACCAAATCATAATTTTATATTTAGTCATTTTATCACACGGTATCCAAATTAAGCATAAGGCACGGAGCATGTCATCCTTATTAAGCTTAATCAATTATTTTTTGATCTTATAGTAGACTGTTCAAACAAATGATATCAATATCTTAAATTGAAATATTTGAGCACGGCCATGCATTTTAACATCTAACTTATCAAGGGCCTATGGATATCTTTCCCATAATTGAGAGGGACAAATTCCTTCACTATCAATTATATTCCTCTTCTTGATTTATTCTATATCTAATAGTAGTCTAATTTATTATTTGGTTACAGACAACTTTAGACAACATCAAAATATAGAATTTATCAAGTAGGAAATTATGATGAATTTAGGTTGAAGGACTTTTAATATCATTATAACTATAAAGTACTTATGACATGTTCCATGAAGTACTCTCACAGTGGGTCATGTTCAATACAATGTTCTTTAACATTTATTTATATTTTAACTTGATATCACATATATCCATGACCAGTAAAACATAGTCATCAAGTCACAAACACACTAATCTTAATTTATTATTATTCCACTAATAATAATCGATTAGAGATAGTTTAAGAATAGTCATTGTACTTGATGACCACAAAACTAAATGCACTATTCATGGAAAGAAATGTCTTGTATTATTACATAATACATAGCGACAATAATATAAGTACAAATTAACTGTAGGGCATATCCCTAACAATCTTCCACTTGCACTAAGACCAATTTGACATAAACCTAATCCCATTGATTTAGTATGACTATCATGTTTGGACGATGGGAGAGGCTTTATCAGTGGGTCTGCAACATTGTCATCAGTTGATATCTTACATACTTTGACATCTCCTCTATCAATAATTTCTTGAATGAGATGAAAATGTCTAAGTATATGTTTAGATCGCTGATGTGATCTTTGTTCCTTAGCTTGTGAAATGGCTCTATTGTTGTCACAATAAAGATTCACTGGGTTCACAATACTAGAAACTACATCTAGTTCTGTAATAAATTTTTTAATCCAATTTGCTTCTTTAGCTGCAGCTGAGGCAGCTACATACTCAGCTTCTGTAGTAGAATCGGTCACGGTGTTTTACTTTGAACTTTTCCAGCTTACAGCACCTCCATTCATATAAAATAGAAAATCTGATTGCGATCTGTAATCATCTATGTCGGATTGAAAACTAGCATCAGTGTAACCGTTTATAACTAGCTCACCTTCTTGTCCTCTATAAACTAAGAACATATCTTTAGTTCTTCTTAAGTACTTTAGTATGTTTTTGACAGCAGTCCAGTGTGGCTCTCCAGGATTTGACTAGAACCTACTCGTCATGCTCAATGCATATGACATATCGGGTCGAGTACATAACATGGCATATATGATAGACCCTATAGCGGAAGCGTATGGTATCTTGTTCATGCACTCTTATTCATCCTTCGTGGAAGGACTTTGAGTTTTACTGAGCTTAATGCCACGTGACATTGGCAAGAATCCTCTCTAAGAGTCATACATACTGAACCTTTTCAAGACCTTGTCAACATATACACTTTGACTTAGTCTAATTAGCTTTCTAGATCTCTTTCTATAGATCCTAATATAGGCAGCTTCACCTAAGTCTTTCATTGAGAAACAATTTCCCAACTATGTCTTTACACTTTGTAGAGTTGGGATGTCGTTTCCAATAAGTAAGATGTCATCAATATAAAGTACCAAAAAAACTATTGCATTCCCACTGATTTTCTTATAGACACAAGGCTCGTCTTTATTTTTGATAAAGTTAAATTCTTTAATTACTTCATCAAAACGAAGATTCCAACTTCAAGATGCTTGCTTCAATCCATAAATGGATCTTTGAAGCTTGCACACTTTATTAGAATTCAAAGGATCATTAAAACCTTCAGGTTGTGTCATGTACACATCCTTGAATAAGTTTCCATTAAGAAACACAGTTTTGACATCCATTTGCCAAATCTCATAATCATAATATGCTGCTATGGCAAGAAGAATTCTAATAGATTTAACCATTACAACTTGTGAAAAGGTTTCATCATAGTCTATACAAGAGTTTGTCTATAACCTTTTGCAACCAGCTGTGCTTTGTAAGTATGCATATTTCCCAATCCATATCTCATATGGCATTTTCTGAACCGATTTAGATAGAACTCGATTTAGAATGAATGCAACAGTCTATAAGGCATAACCCCAAAAGGAGATTGGAAGATTAGTTTGACTCATTATTGAGTGAACCACATATAATAAAGTCCGATTTCTCCGTTCAGATACACCATTCCATTGAGGTGTTCCAGGTGGAGTTAATTGATTCTACAATTCTTAAAATGCTCCTCAAACTCGTGACTTAAGTATTCACTACCTCTATCTGATCGAATGTTTTAATACTTTTGCTAAGTTGACTTTGTACTTCATTTTGAAATTCTTTGAATTTCTGGAATGATTCAGATTTGTGTTTCAGCACAGATATAGGTAGTCATATCTGCTGAAATCATCTATAAATGTAATGAAGTACTGAAATCCTCTTCTAGCATGTGTATTCATTGGTCCACATACATCAGTATGTATTAGGCCCAATAAATCATTTGCCCTTTCATTTTGTCTCTTAAAAGGTGCTTTAGTCATTTTGCCTAATAAACAAGAATTACATGTTTCATAAGATTCTAAATCAAACAAATTTAGAAGGCCATCATTATGAAGCCTTGTTATGCTTTTCTCATTTATATGGCTCAAACGACAATGCCAAAAATAAATCTGATTTAAATAATTGAATTTCAATCTCTTAGTATTAATGTTATAGATAGACTTGTTTGAAGATCCACAAAGATTGAGAATATAGAGCCCATTTGATAATGAGGCATCTTCATAGAAAATACTATTTTTATTAATGGAGCAAATGTTATTCCTAATAACAAATTTAAAACCTTCTAAATCTAAACAAGAAACTGAAATAATATTCCTACTCATAACAGGAACATAAAAACAATCATCCAGTTCTAAAACAAGCCCACTGGATAAAATTAATTCAAAAGTTCCTACAGCTACTACAGCAACTTTTGCTCCATTCACAACTCGTAAGTCCACCTCGTATTTTGCCAAGGTTCTACTCCTTTTTAGACCCTGCACATTTACACAAATATGAGATCAACAATCGGTATCCAATACCCATGAATTAGAAGTAAATAAATTAATTTCTATAACATAAATATCTGAAGCGGTAGTCTCACTATCCTTCTTTTTCTTTACTTCCAAATAGAGCTTTCAATTTCTTAACCAATTTCCTTGTTCTCCACAATGGTGGCAAGCTCCCTCCTTTGGTGTCTTGTGTTGGAGATATGCCCTAGAGTCAATTTGTACTTATACTATTGTCATTATGTTTTATATAATAATATGAGGCTTTCCTTTCCATGAATAGTGAGCTCTATTTTGTTGGTCATCAAGTACATGACTTGATAGTAAAACCCTATAATGAATACAATGACTATTCTAAAATTGTCCCTAATCGATTATTATTATTGGAATAATAATAAATTAAGATTAGTATGTTTGTGACTTGATGGTTATGTTTTACTGGCCATGGATATTTGTGATATCGAGTCAAGACATAAATAAATGTTAGAGAACATTGTATTGGACATGACCCACTGTGAGAGTACTTCATGGAATATGTCATAAGTACTTTCTAGCCATAATAATATTGAAAGTCCTTCGACCTATATTCATCATAGTTTCCTACTTGATAAATTCTATATTTTGACATTGTCTAAAGTTGTCTTTAACCAGATAATAAATTAGACTACTGTTGGATATAGAATAAATCAAAGAGAGGAATATGATTGATTGTGAAGGAATTTGTCCCTCTCAATTATGGGAGAGATATCTATGGGCCCCTTGATAAGTTAGACTGTTAAAAATGCATGGTCGTGCTCAAATATATCAATCTAAGATATTGATATCATTTGTTTGAATAGTCTACTATGAAATCAAGAAATAATTGATTAAACTTAATAAGGATGACATGCTCCGTGCCTTGTGCTTAATCTGGATATCGTGTGACAAAAGGACTAAATATAAAATCATGGTTTGGTTCAAAGAAATCACCGATCTTCATTTAACCTGGATAGTTATAATGTTTTGCTAGAAACCGCTTATAACTTGTGGGCCATTTAAATATGATTTAGGCACACTGCCAGTGTTAAATGAACCAATAGGGTCACACAATAAGCGAACTTGTTAGGTTATTTTTCTGGTAATCAGGTTCGATGAATCTGGAAATATGTCTAAGTTAATCGTACTTAGAAAATTTACCAGATGCAATAAATCTGGAAATATGTCCACATTCGATGTATCTGGATGATGTCCAGATTATAAGAATCTGACTCGGTAAATTAATTAGTTAAATTACCGAGATAATGGCAGAATCTTATCATATTAGTTTAAATTTAACTTGAATTTAAATTAGAATATGATAAGATATTATTAGGGTTGGACTCTAAGAGGTTCGGGGGTTTTTAAGAAAACCCTAGCCGTTTTTTCAATAGTCCAATTTTTCGGTTGAGAACATTCGTGCCATTCTCTACCAGAAAAGAAAAAAAAACCCTCTCAAACCCTAGGCGCTAGCACTCTCCGGGTATCGAGTGAGTTCGCGGTGTGTATCCGATAGAGGACATTCGCATACTGCAGCGTCTGGTGATTGTTCGGGTTGAACGTACAACAACGCAACCAGAATCGAAGGATTTCGATTACAGCAACCAGAGGTAATTCTTAAACCTTAGATCATCTTAATCGTTTACTTGGGTCCTTGGGAGGGATTCGTGGATGTTTTCCACGTTTAGGAGTCCACGAATTCTAACATCTTGGCCTTAGGTTTGGGCTTGAACTTGGACATAGCCTTGTTCTTGCCCTTACTGGCCATGACTTTGCCCTTTTAGTTGTTCCTTTTTCCTTTCCCTTTTTGAACCATTAGAACACTAGGAGTATTCTTCTTAATATTCAATTTAGCTTGTTTTAGCATCCCACGCAATTCAGTAATGGATTTCTCCATATTATGCATGTTAAAATTCATGACAAACTGGTCATACTCAGGAGGTAATGAGTCCAAGATCAAATCTATGGCCATGTTATGATTAATAGAAGCACCAAGCTTTTTTAGATGATCAAGATAGCCCTTCATTTTAAGAATATGAGCACTTACCGAGGTGCCAAAAACCATCTTGCATACATTTAACGCTTTATGAGTTTTAAATCTCTCTTGTCATGCTTGCTCTTGGAATATTTCCTTGAGATACACAATCATATCATATGCCTCTGCTTCTTCAAACTAATTTTGAAGTTCAGAGTTCAAGGTTGCTAACATGAGACAATTAACATCGTTGGAGTCATCTTTGTGCTTACTATAAGCATCTTTTTTAGCTTTTAGGGTGTTATTTGCTAAAGCAATGGGAATAGGATTTTCAAGAACATAGAGCTTTTTTTTTTTTGCATAAGAACGATTCTTATGTTACGTGCCCAATCAAGAAAGTTAGTCCTAGTAAACTTGTCTTTCTCGAGCACAGATCGCAATGAGTTATTCCAACTTTTTATTGCCATTATCTACATACAAAATATGCAAAGTAATTAATTTTGAGGCCTTAATGAAAAACTCTCACTAAAAGCATTTAAACTTTTGAAACTTTAACATTTTGATGTTTCTTAGTGGGTAAATTTTTTTTTGTTTATAAATATTTTATTTTAATCATAAGTAAGTTTTGGCTTTAATCTTATAATTAAATAAAACTTAAATTTTAAATAAGATAGGCATCAAATGCCCCAGCTAAAATCTCATATAATGCCCTAGGCCCAAAACCATTTTGATGGCCCAGTTAAGTCAACCCATATCAAACATATAGAAAATTATTTTCCATCTTGTCTCACTTAGATAATCAAAAGCATCCTACTTTGGCAGGAATAACCATATGATGATCTAAGTAATAACAAGTGTTTAATTTTGGAAGGAATTTAATACTTAATTTTTTTAAAATAAAAATTTGATTGTAGTAAGTATGAAATAAACATATTAAATATGCATGCAAGACATAAATAAAAGTGGCATAGCATGGCCCATAATCTATGTTGATCATCACGAGCAAAGTGAAGATCAAGGTGGTCAATCTAGGTATATGAACTCCGTGAGCATTCTCTAATGTCTTGAGCATATTCCTCCTTGGTTGTAAATGTAGGCCATCTTCTTATACATTGGATAGTAAAATTAAAATAATTCCTATTCTAGAAAAGCAATAAAATTTTACAACAATAAAAAATGAAACGCATAGCCGTGTTTAAAAAATTACAACTCAAAAAAACCAAAATGTAACCTGCTATGCACTATTCAGAATAATCCACAACTACAATAAAAAAAAAGCACTAACGAATAACACACAACGAACAGTTAGTCGGGATTCCAAGGGGCAGTGCGCTTGGCGGAGGTCCCACTGTCCGGTCAACGGGCAGAGGTCAAGGGGGCAGCACCCCTTGCGGGGGTCTGGCCCCAGAAGGAAAAACGAATTTTCCTTTTCTCATTGAATGAGATTTCGCTTTCTGATTTTGGAATATTAATCAGATTAATGTTTGACTTAATAACCATCACCGTGAATTTTCATGTTACAGACAATCTGCGTTCCCTTTTAACCATATTGATACAGATAAAAATTATCATGGCAGATTAATACAAACAATTTGCAACATAGAACGACGGATAGCATGCTTACGATACCATATCATATTTAAACAGACCAGTTTGCAGACAATCTGTAAATCATCTGGTCTTTGTTCAAACAACTAAGACACACAGATTAAACCTAATTCAGGCAGTCCACATGCTAAGTATTCTAAAAATTCTAATCATGTGAACATGCTGATATACATCGTTTAAATTCATATATATCATACATATATTCAATAATACGATTAACACAGATGAATCAACCTAATCATTTTATAAGTTGCTCTGATACTACTGTTAGGATTCGTGGACTCCTAAACATGAAAAACATCCACGAATCCCTTCCGATGACTCAAGCCAAACGATTAAGACGATCTAAGGATTACAGAATTACCTCTATTCGGTGTAATTAAGATCATTTGATTCTGATTTTGCTGTTGTACATGCAACCCGAATGATCACCAGACGCTGTAGTGTGTGAATGCCCTCTATCATATACACACGACGAACTAACTCGTTATCCCGATAGTGCTAGCGCCTAGGATTTGAGAGGCTTGGATTCTCGGAAGGGATTCATGGATGTTTTTTGCATTTAGGAGTCCACGAATCCCTATTTATCAACCGTTAATTTTCAACAACCATTAATTTATCAACTATTTTACAATCAGTTTCAACTATTAGCAACATATATAATAGGAGTATAAAGCTTTTGCTCCTTCCAATTATATGCAGCTTCCAAAATCGAGAGGTTTGTAGGTTGTGCTTCTCCAGGAATATGTAATCAATATAATCCTCGTACCCAACTTAACCATCATCAATGGCATAAATATTGTCAAAAATATTCATCATGAAGATTTATATTGCATTTAACATTTTCTTTGTAATTGTTGAATTTTTTATAAATAATGTTTCTTTTAGAATGTCATGACAGATCCTATCTAATACAAAATTAGAGCAACTATTTATTGTTCTAATATAATGTATAATAATTGAAGAAACTTTTCTAGGCCATAAATGCACCTGCTGAGAAGGGCGCATAAACCATACGCTTATACTTTGCTATTTTGTTAATGTATTACTTTTCCTGAATAAGATTTAATATACTTACATATATGGACCATATTAATATCCATATTTATAAAAGACCAATCACTAAAGAGCCAACAAGAGCAAACCAACTCTTGACCCCATACATACCTATTATACATTAGGAAGCATTTGAATTAGATATTAAATATTTGAACCAAACAATTTAGGAATTTTCAAAATTTTCATAAGTTAGAGGAACTTTTATATAATTCAGAAAATTCTTTTTTTAAAAAAATAAACCTGAAGGATTAGAAGAGAAAAATTGAAAAAGTAGTGGATTGTATTATTATTACCTTTTTTTTTTCGAACTTTGTTCAAAATAATACATGTAGGCCCTGCATTAACACGTGTTACTGCAGGGTGACCCCCAGGGATTGGCACAGGATGTCTCAAGCCTTTTTTTTTTAATATAAAAACAAAGAAACAGAGGACATAACGCAGACGCGGCTGTCCAGTGGTTATGACTGATAACGGGTCGGATCAGGCGGAGGCTAAAAATTCTAGCCTTGGCCCTATGTCCCCCCTTCCTTCTCATCCCTAGCCTATTTGCAGGGATTTTTGTCGGGGATAAAATAATCTTCCAACATAGTAGAAAAGTAGGAGTTCAACAGAGAATTAAGTTTTAATTTTTTTAATTAGATTTAAAGTTTAAAATAAAATAAAAATTTTTAAAAATGAATAAAATGCATTCACGATTAAAATTTTAATATAATCACAATAAAATAAATAAATAAATAAGCTCCAAAAATTATATGAACTATAATAAATTAGATCATAGTAAACTCCATAATATATTTTCAAAATATATATAATTATGCATTTTATACATATACATTATATACATATAAAAATATAATTTACAAAAATTAGGGATGGCAATTGTTCGCTTAAAGTGAGAATGGCTCGGCCTTATCAGGACAGGGATTCCTCAATTTAAGCAGGAATAGGGCCAAGCTTAAGCTCCATTCCTCAGCTAGCTAATCTGAGACGAGCAGGAGGCAAGGATTACATGATCCTCGCCCCGCCCCGCCCCAACCCTTTCTGGCCTACCCCACTTCCTATTTTATATATATATATATATATATATATATGCACAAGTATATATAGTAAATTATATATAAATATATAATATAATTAATATGTAAGTATATAAGTGTGTAGATATAAATAAATATAAAATACTTTTATTTATATATATATTAAATGTATAAAATATTCGTATATATGTTATACATATATAGAATATATAATATAAATACGATATAAGTCACTTTCTTTTCAAAGTATTTCAAACTAGCTTATCCTAATTTCCATTGCCAGGAAAAGGAAATAATGTCAGTGTTGACGTCAACTTTGCCGAGCCGATGCAATGGTTACTTTGAGCTGTTGCCGATGTGGTAAGTTTTTTCAAGCCAATAAAGTCAACGTTTTGAGTAGCTGTTAGTCATAGTCAACATCGGCACCATGAAGCCGATAAGGAGTAAAACGAATTCCTGATCTTTCGGTGCAAAAATGCTGCGGGCTTATCCATGACCGTTGGGAGCATTCTTTGGCGGAAGAAACTCCACGATCTGTTAGTGGCTCGATTGCAGCAAGTATAAAATAAGAGCACTGCCCAGAACCCAGGGCCGACCATCATCAACCAACAACATTAAATTTCAATTTCTTCTACTTTATCTTCATTTACAACTTTTTAGTCTAGGATTTTAATTTCTTACAGCTTTCTTTTACAGCTTTATTTCCAGTTTTCTTTACAGCTTTTCGTTCTTTTTTCAAAGTTTAAATCTTTTCTGTACTTTCTTTGAAGCAAATCAATACACGTATCTATTTATTATTCTGAAAAGTTCTTCCGCTGTGCATTTTTAGATGACTTTCTTGAACCCTTTCTATAGTAAGTTCAAGGAACCCTGTCCATGATTCAAAAGAGATCTGATACCATTTTCTGTTTCACCATATCAGATCGTTTGTATTTATCGGAAGTGTAGCCGATACCTGGTTACATCGGCTCATCATTTTGACAGTAACATAGATTGGCACGCCCAGTAGGACCCAAGGTCAATTTTCGCATACGATTGCGGTCAGGATGTTTGATGGCGAACAATTCACAGTAGCCACCTGCATCAGAGTCATCTGAACGACTCCCAATCCGTGCTCTCCGGGAAGTTTTTGATCCTTCTGTTACTACTTCCAATTATACTCAGGTTACTCCTCCGGAGCAAAGGTGTTAGTCCTCATCCCCACCGTAGGTGTCTCAGTCGACACCTACCTCTCTAACTGCCATCCGACATGCTATGGAACAATGTACTGGTGAGCTCTGGCAGGGTCTTATCCCACAATTTGCTACTATATTTCGACCTCTGCTTCAGAACGAGCTCCAACAATTTGCACAAAGGCAAAATGTGCAGACATTCACTTAGGTACCAGGTTACCCAGCACAAGGGACAACCATGACACCTGCATACCCCATGCCATCGGCTGATAGTGCACCATCTTATGGATCAGCTCACCTTCTGCGTAGAGAAATGTCTTTCCCTACTACTAGGAGACATCAAGTTATTCCAGGAGTAGTGGCTCAAAACACTATGCCAGCAGAAGTATTTCCAGGAAAGGGTCCTGTTCCGATAACAAGATTACCAACAACTTATGAAGCAGCACCAACCTTTGTTAGGGGAAACATGCTCCCTTTCGGGGGGCAGCCGAATTACTCTGCTTCTTATCCTTATGTGTATCCGGCAACGACGACGGCTTATCCAGTGCAGGGGATCGAAAGTGCTGAGCCTCTCATGGGGCAAGGTTCTCGACTTGTCATGCAAGGTCCTTCACCCCAGATTCAACAGCCATACCAGCCACCCGATATAATGACGAAAGGATCTCGTCGATAGTCACAGGATCGGCTCGTATACCAAAAACCTTATCCTGATTGGGTGGATTCCATGGCAGTACTCCCTCGAGGTTTTAAGCTACCAAAGTTTACTACGTTCTCTGATGAAGATAATAAGTCCACCATATAACACATCAGAAGGTTTACAGCATAATATGGTGAGTTGGGAAATAATGAATGGCATAAATTACAACTGTTTTCGTTGTTTTTAACAGGGGCAGCGTTCACATGGTATGCCAATCTAGCTCCTAACTCTGTATACTCATGGGTTGACATGGAAAGAATTTTTCGCCAACGGTTCTTTAAACTTGCACTGGAAGTTTCCATTGCTGATCTCTTAGCAATAAAACAAAAGGGATCAGAAAATGTTGCAGATTTTATTGAGCGTTTCTGGCAGACTAAGTCTGGCAAATGAGGACGATGAAGAGCAAGCTATAGAGGTAATGGTGGCTGAGTTGGTAAAGGGTTTCTCCTACACGTGTCCACATTTGAAGCCTGGCAAAGGGAAGGAAGAAGTTGCCATAGCAGGACCATCTTACTCTTTTGATGTTTCAAAAGCTGAATAGATTTTTGACCAGCTAGTGGCAGATAAACAAATCCGTCTTACCTACGGACACAGGATCCCAAGCCAAGAAGATTTGAAGGGAAAAAGGTACTGTAAATGGCATAATTCTTTTTCTCATAATACTAATAGTTGTGTTGTTTTTAGAAATACCATTCAAAAGGCTATCCAGGACGGAAGATTAAAGTTTGCAGATAAAAAGGAAGAGACTTTGGTAGACACGGATCTATTTCCGTTAGCCGATGCACACATGCTGCAAACAAGAGCAAATAGGAATTATGAAGAACCTACAGAAAGCAATAAACTGGAAGTGATAGGGAAAGGATTCCAAAGATTGGATGGTAAACCATCTGTTTTTACCCGTTTATCTCTTCCCTCATTTGTAGCACATTTCCATGGTAAAGACGAGAAGCTAACAGTGCAGGTGCCCCAAAAGAGGCCATTTCTGCTTGGCCATTATTCCCGACCATCAAAATTCCAAAAAAAGCGAGAACGGAAGCGAGCACAACAAAGGCGGCTTGTTGATGCTTGGGTTGAAGGACAATTATCCTATGATAATGGCCAAAATATGCTCAGCATCCTGCCATCAAGTTTTTGAGCTACCTCTCATCAAGAGTCCACGGAAGAGGATTTTCATGTGAACGAAAAAGTTGCAGTGGAATTGGTTGATATCAAGGTCCCACTAGAAGGGATGCTCTTTCAAATTCCGACAGCTTAGAGTGTTAACCACCTCAGGCCCTTACATATCAAGGCACCTATCAACGGCAAGCCTTTTACTCAGATTTTTGTTGATGGTGGAGCTGTCTTGAATATAATGCCTTTCTTTACCCTGAAACGATTGGGAAAAGATAGGACAGATTTGTCCCCTACCGATGTGCAGATGGTTAACTTCACTGGAGAAGCAGCTACGACAGAAGGCGTTATCACATTTGAAGTCACAGTCAGGTCCAAGACTAATAAGATGGTCTTTTTTATAATTAATGCAAAGCCAGCTTATTCCATTTTATTAGGCAGGGATTGGATTCATGCAAACCATTGTATACCGTCCACTTTACATCAAATGATGTTTATCTGGGATGGAGAATGGGTAGAGCAAATTTTAGCCGATCCCAATCTATTTTCAATAGAAATTTACATGAACGAAGCTCTATTTTATCATCTGACCTTTAATCCGAGCCAGTATGCCAAGCTAACTATAGCTCATAACCTAATTACGACTGAAGAGCCAAGGGGAAACGGCTTACGACCTGAGGATCCAGAGGTCCAGTGAGTTCCTGGTTTTGTTACTCAAGATCCTTTAACAGAAGTAGACATAGGAGAACCTGGGGAGAATAAAACAATCAAGGTTAGTCTACATTTGTCTATTGTGCAGAGAGATTAGTTGACCTGTCTAAGCTGCAGGTATAAAGATTGCTTTGCATGGGACTATTATGAGATGCCAGAATTGGACAGAAGCATTGTGGAGCATCGTCTACCTGTCAAAGAGGGCTTTATGCCTCATAAACAATCGGCAAGACGTTTTAATCCCACATTGCTACCCAGGATTAAGGAGGAGATAGAAAGGTTACTTCGGTGTGGATTCATCCGTACGTGCCGATACGCAGATTGGATATCTAACATTGTGCCGGTCATTAAGAAGAATGGTCAACTATGTATCTGCATAGACTTTAGAAACATAAACTTGGCTACTCCGAAAGACGAGTATGCTATGCCGATGGCAGATATGTTAGTGGATTCCGCTGTAAGTAACTAGTTTTTAAGTTTCATGGATGGTTATTCAGGGTATAACCAGATATTCATAGCTGAGGAAGATACGAACAAAACAGTGTTCCGTTGCCTAGGGTCTATCGGCTTGTTCGAGTGGGTAGTTATGCCATTTGGGTTGAAGAACGCTGGTGCCACTTTTCAGCGGGCTATGAACCTCATCTTTCATGATCTTATCGGTAGCACAATGGAGATTTACATAGATGACTTGGTCGTAAAGTCCTCCACTTTCTTACAACATTTGGCTGATTTGGAACAAGAGTTTCTCCGAATGCGCAAGCACCATTTGAAGATCAATCCTGCTAAGTGTGCATTTGGAGTTACTGCTGGGAATTTCTTTGGTTTTTTAGTACACTAGAGGGGGATTGAAATAGATCAGAACAAAGCTAGAGACATTTTACAAATAAGACCTCCTCAGACGAAGAAGGAGCTTCAGAGTTTCCTGGGGAAGATCAATTTCCTACGACGTTTTTTGGCAAATTCTACAGAAAAACAGAAAGCTTTTTCCTCTTTATTACGATTAAAGTTATCTCAAGATTTTATTTGGCAGCCTGAGCATCAGGTAGCGTTTGATCAGATAAAGATAGCTTTGTCACATCCACCAGTGTTAGCACCTCCCCACAACTAGTCTCCCATGAAGTTTTACATTTCAATTGCACAAGAATTCATCGGCAGTTTATTCGCTCAGGATGACGGACAAGGGATTGAAAGAGCGGTATACTATCTTAGTCGAAATCTATCAGACACAAAGACCAGGTACACCTCTATTGAAAAATTGTGCTTATCACTCCACTATGCGTGCACACAGTTGGAACATTACTTGTTATTTAGGGAAGTACATGTCTTGTGCAAGGTAGATTTAATTAAATTCTTGCTGAATCGTCCTGTGTTAAATGGACGGCTTATGAAATGGGCAGTCAAATTACATGGTTTTTCCCTAACTCATGTGCCGTTGAGGGCAGTTAAAGGACAGGCTATTGCAGATTTCTTAGCAGAACATCCTTCTTTGGAAGTACTACAAGAAGTACTACAAATGGAAGGAAATACAACACAGAGGTACATTTTTTTGAAGCCTTGGGTTTTGCGATTTGATGGTTCAAGCACCCAGCAAAAGGCCGGTATTGGTTTGGTTATTAAATCTCCAAATGGACATCAGGGTAAGATCCACATTAAGTTAAAGAAAGGAACAACTAATAATCAGGTGGAATATGATGCCCTTTTGTTAAGACTATGGATTCTGAAAGCATTGGAGGTTCAAATAGTTAAAATTTTAAGAGATTCTCATGTGGTTATCAGACAGGTATTAGGAGATTATAAATGTGCTAACCCGTTTCTGTCAGACAAATTGCAGGAGGTAAAAAGGTTACTTCAGTATTTTCAAGAGGTTATTCTAGTTCACGTTCCCAGAACAGAAAATCAAGGCACTAATGATTTAGCTCAAATGGCCTCAGGTTTTAAGGAAGCCATAATGTGCCAACAGATAGCAGAGATGGAGTATCAGGATGATTGGCGACAGGAGATTGTTACTTACCTACGAAACCCGACTGCTCAAGCATCTCGCGACTTAAAATGGAAGGCCCTCAACTTTACCTTGATAGACAATGATTTGTTCCGACGGAGTTACACCGGGGTTCTTTTAAAGTGTCTCTTAAAAGAAGAAGCATTGTGGGCTATGGCAGAAGTACATGAAGGCTTATGCGAAGCACATCAGGCGGGCCCAAAGCTCAAATAGACGCTTCAACGCCATGGTTTCTTTTGGCCATCGATGACCACAGATTGTAATGCTTATGCTATGGGCTGTGAAGTTTGCCAAAAGCATGGTCCTCTAATACACACTCGTTCCAAAAAATTGCATCCGATCATTAAACCTTGGTCTTTCCGCGGATGGGCTTTGGACATTATCAAAACGATTTATCCACCTTCAACAAAAAGACACACATTCATACTGGTGGCAACGAATTACTTCACCAAGTGAGTAGAGGCGCAGCCATTGATCAAGGTGACATAAACAACAGTCATCAACTTTCTCTGGCAAAGCATTCTCTTCCGTTTCGGAATCCCAGAGACAGTGACAACGGATCAAGGGATGATGCTTACAGGGGATAAGGTACGTAACTTTCTAACCCAATTCAAAATTAAATTGCTTCACTCTTCTCCTTATTATGCATAGGCTAACGGCCAAGCAAAGGTAACGAATAAAACTTTAATCAGCATGATCCGTAAGGCAGTGGAAGACAATCCGAGGAGATGGCATGAGACATTGCAGGAAGTGTTATGGGCCCATCGAAATGCTGCTAAGACTGCTACTGGTTTTACCCCGTTTAGACTAATTTATCGATAGGATGTTGTGTTACCTGTGGAGTTATCGCTACAATCAGCTCGGATAGCCTATCAGCATGGTCTAATGACTGAAGAATATCAGACAGCCTTGGCCCTGAGTTTAGATCAAGTTGAGGAGGATCGCTGGATTACCTTGGAGAACATAAAACGACACAATGAGAAGGTAGCAAGGGCATACAATCAGAAGGTCCGTGAAAGAAGTTTTCAAGAAGGTGACATGGTATGGAAGACTATTTTGCCCCTTGCACCAAAAGATTCAAGGTATGGTAAGTGGTTTGCTTCATGGGAAGGTCCATTCTTAATAACTCAAGCTTTTTATGGAGGGCCTTACCGCCTAATGACACCTGATGGAAAAGAAGCAGGCAAGGCAATTAACGATAAGTTCTTGAAACGTTATTATCTGGCGTTTTGAGAAGGAACTAGAGAAAAAAAAAAAAGGGGAGAAGAGTTGTTGGAAAAGGGGTCTGATATATAATGGTCATAAGCTGATCACAAGAGGCCGATCAGATAGCCATAAGCTTCATTACAAAGGGGATCAGTCGTCATCAGAAGGGAAGTTAGGTATCTGTATCGGCTGATACTGAACAATCGCTAGTCGATTAGGGTCTTCTGATTCAAAATCCTGGCTAGTCACCATATCAGTTCTTGTTGGCTGTGGATCAGGGACTGGAAGCCTTACCTCAGTCGTTTCTAGCTCAGTCTCTGGTTCCATCTTAGGGGGTAGGTCGACTTCATCGGTGGTTGTTTTTAGAACCTTTGTTTCAGCCGTCGTGATGACAGTCTCCTCAGTTTGAGTTCCAGAAGGACCAGCTCCATCAGTGGTCGAAGGATGAAGAATCTTGTTCAGTTCAGCCACGAAGCGGTCCCATCCAGATTTCATCTCATTCAGTAGAACGTTTGATCTTTTCAGTTCAGCTTCAAGAAATTCCTCTTCCGCTTCCAGCATTAGTCGTTCATCATTATATTTGAAGTTGGAGTCATCAATGGCCTTGACAGCTTCCTGGAGTCCTTTTCTGATTCAAGCCGTTGCTCTAAGACCCTTTTCTCAAAGTTAAGTTCTTCCTAAAGTTCCAGTAGCCGACGCTCAAGCCGTTCAATCTTCCCTATTCTCTCCGTAATATCAGCTCGAAGAAGCGTAAGACGGTTAATGGATTCTCGGCGGTCCCTCTCTGAGAATGCTGTATTTTCTCGATGCAGTTTCAGAAGTTCTAACTGATCATGAGCTTCATCTCGACGAATTTGCGTGTCCAAAAAAAGCGCCCCGTGAAGAGTATTTGTCCCAAGCACCCAATTGCCAAGTCCCGAAGTATGGGGGCATGTCCGGGTCGGATGATTGTACAATCCGCAAAAGGGCGCAGCTCACATTGTCCGGGGTGGACTTATCAGTAGGTAAAGAGGTCCTGATGAGGCCATCAAGAAAGTCCAGTGCTGAGGTTAATGTCGTCATCGGCGGAGAAGCAATAGCCTCTTCAGTTCCCTAAATTGGGGGCAGCAGAGTTATTTTTGTAACAGTGGCCATTAGTTCTTTTTCAGGCCCTGGCAGAACAAGGGATGGGCTTCTGGGAGCCGGTGCCTCAGCCGACGGAAGATCTGCCGCTAGTGGAAAAGCCGATACTTCAACTGTTGAAAGATGAGCCATAGCCTCGGCCGATGAGATATCTGTCATTGGAAGAACAACCTTTTTAGATGCTTTTTCTGCTAAAGATTGGAGCGGAATGTCTTCCTCTGAGTTAGAAGAAGTGTCGAGGACAACGGGACGACTTATCCTTTGTTTACGCTTCTGCAGAAAGGATTAAACTGGTAGTTAGACAAATTGAGTATTAAAGAAGCTAAGCAAAATAAGGTTGACAGAAGCAAACCTTGGAAATGGAAGGAGTCGGTGTTTCATGCTTCCTCTTTGATCACCAGAGCAGGGACGAGATCTCATTTTAAACTTAATCTTATAAAAATAAAAATATATTTTATATATTATTTAAGTTGTCTTATTAAGGTCAAGTCTAACCAAGAATATTTAAGTATATGTTATTAAAATATTTTAAAGTTATGAGAAATAAAACAAAATATATAGTATAAATATTTAATACTCTTATACATTAATCATGTACATTTTATATAGGACATGCATATAAACAAAAAGAAAAGGAAGAAAAAAATTATACCTATAAATTTATAATTCTTTTAAAACAAAAAAAAATATCAATTTTCAGTTCAATTCGAATTTAGTCTAAAATTTTTTAAAATTTTTAAAATCAAATCAAAATTCACAAAAATTGAATGAAAATTAAATTTTGATTCAATTCTCGCTTTGAATTGAATAGTGAATATTTCTAATTACTAACTATTATCATCCTTTTAAAAAAAGTTACAAAAGGTTAATTAAAATATGACTATTCTTTTTTTTTAAAAACTCAATAATATAAATGTCAAGCACATGATCATAGTTTAAAGAAACTAAAATTTGACATCTTGAGAGCTAAAAATCTTAGAATAAGTTCTTACTAAATTATATTAAACACAATAGTGAAAATTCATTTTTTTTTGGGTCAAAATTTCCAATTAAGTCATAATATACGTTATTCAAATTAGTATTTTTTAAATTAGTACTCCCTCGGTTCCATAATATAACGTTAAAGATTACTTTTATTGTCCTAAATTATAAGTCGTTGGGGACTTCTCATAAAGGTTTTAAAGCTATTTTTATATTTTTATCCTTATTTATTATTCTCTTTCTCTTTCTTTCTCTCTCCTCTCTTCTCTTGTTTTCAAGACATTTAAATAGAGAAATTTTAGGAAGAAAAAATATAAAGTCACATTATTTTTAAGAATCTTAATATGTGTAAAATTAAGTCAAACGATTTATATTATGAGACGAATAGAGTATTTGATTATTTGAAATATGAAGTCATAGCTAAAGTCTTTTTTCACGTGTTCTATAATTAAAATTGATATCCTTCTGCCATTTATGATTTTTTGTGTGATTGATTTTGACATTAAATTCTTTTCCAAATTCATTACTCGGTCCAATACATGCAATGTGATCAATTTACCTTGTACAGATGATGTGATCGATCTCCAAATGGACCTAAACTTCATCACAATTAATGATAGTTTCTATTTAGCCACCAAAAAAAAAAAAATTACTGATAGTTTGTTCAATGAAATCGTGTGTCCCTTGCAGGTGGCCGTGCGTGCATTTTGGTTGGTTTGTGTGCCTGGTAATGTACTCACTTTCTTGTAGCTTTGTCCCAGGAAGAAAATAACAAATCAGTTTGTGCCCGGAACTGCTTTACCAATTACGAGTGTGTGGTTGAGCATTTTTTTTATAATTAATTTGGGATATTCAAATTTTGCAACCCGATTAATTTTCAGGGATCTCGAAGTTACTAGTCGGGTAAACCTCCAGTATCCGCAGTGAAAATCGAACCAGCGACCTCCTCACCCGCCTAGACTAAGGACGAGAGGCTCAACCAGCCGAGCTAACAAGCAAGTTGGTTGAATATTTTTTTTTCCAATGCCTGGAAAATTACATATTTACATAATTGACAACAATTCACGAATTGAACCGAGCTTTTTAGTATACTTACCTCACCTCGGGTATAGCTTAATTGGGATCCGTCGCTACGCAAGTTGAGGTACGGAATTTGTGTAGTAATTTAAATAATTCAAACGATTTCATAAGTAATTTATATGATTTTATAAACATTTTACACAATTATATAAATATCAAAATGATGTCATTTAACTAATTTTTTTTTATATGCGATCACTTTTTTATACATCAAATTTTTACGTTTTTTTTATCTAGGTCGTGAAATCACTGCGGCGCAACATGCGCAGTCCCAAATCTGCTCAATTGATTATAAATCTTTTTATACTTGTACTGTGAGTAAATAGTTATGTGATCAAATTTCTATTCGACTATCATCGTAGTTGAAATTGAGTTAAAATTGTAAATTTATCTGATATACTAAAATGGGAGAGTTAATCGGCATATCTACTCGTAAGGAAGCATTATCCCAAATATATATTACTTCACAAATATTCTATTTAGAGGCAATAAAAATTCATAGAAAAAATAAATTTATAAAATATAGGTAAAAATAATTTTAAATGACTATTATTTATAAAAAATAAAGTAAAATGAAAAAAATTTCTTTCAAATTTACTTCTCTTCCTATAATGAAATTCTAACTATAACACTATGACTTGTGATTAAGAGGTTTATGTGTAGCTCAAAAACTTCCATTGGAAACAACAGAAATGAGAGGAACAAAAATGCATCCCATTTTTAATCATTAATATGTGAGATGGATTTGTAAAAGTTTAAATAGACTTTACAAGTAATATTGTATTTAATTTGTGTAAATGTCATTTAATAAATTTAATTATTACCTTAAAACTTTATATAGTGGATAAATAAAGACAATCTTACTTATTAATGGCGTTTAAAAAATAATTATTATTGTACGTATGATTTTACAAAATTAAAAAAAAATGCTCGCTAAAACAATGAGTGCCTAAAGTCCACTCTGGATCAACCACACTAGAAAAACATTACAAACGAAATCAAAACATTGAATTTAAGGATTAAGGTTATAAAAAAAATACAAAATAATGTTACGATTTTTTTTAAAAAAATATAGTATTAAAAATACAAAAGGTAGACTTTTCTGCAAAAAGATTCAAAACTTTAGTTTTTTTTAAAAAAACTCATAATCTATTCTTTGTATCACAGAATCTTGGCTGTAAAAGGCGAAATCTCTCGCCCACAGGTCCCCACACCCTAATCTTATAGTGTATGGAGAGTTTAATCACGATGATTCAACAGCCCTAAATAGGAGAGACAAGACTTAGTATCCATAAAGACTCAATCTGCAAAAATAAAAAATAAAAAATACAAATACAAATACAAATACAAATACAAATACAAATACAAATACCACACTGTAATTGTTGGGAGTCGAACCTCACAGAGTTCAAGAACTGTGGGCACACCGTTCGCTGTCTCTGCATGGGTTGGTTGGTTGAATCACTATGTCTCAACAACCCCCAATTCATTGATGTGTGCTAAATATGGAACATAGTGATTAATCTTTCCTTGATAAAAAGATTATTTTATTGATTAGGACTTGAAAAAGATGGATGGGGTAGGGTATAATAAAAATAAAAATAACGTTTTTTTAAAAATTAACAGTAAATGAATTATTTTCAATCGAAATCAAATACATGAAACACGTGAATGGAATTATTTTCAATTGAAAACAAATTATGTACTCTTATTTCTTCATATGTTAATTTGTCTTATTTTGAATCAAATAAGAGTAAAATCGGTGCTATTCAAAGAGGACATCTCTCCCCAGCATTCACTAATGAAAAATTTTATCACAAAATACTTTATTGCTGTATGTACTTTTTATCTTTGGCAGTTTCACAAATTTTTAAAGAAAAACAAAACTTTAATTATGTATATATATATATATATATATATATAATATTTTTTAAAAATTTTATTAGTTCAATTTGGTTGATTTGATTAGGAGGTTCACCTATAGACCAAAAACTTCTAATGGAAAAAATAGAAATGAGAGGAACAAAAATGCAGTCACATTTGAGAGTCACTTCGGGACCTCAACCATGAAATGCAACCAGATAGGCTAAATTGATAACATCCTATTTTAATGTGGGATTGCTTTCAAATAGAACTCATAAGTAATATTGTATTTGATTCGTATAAATATGATTTAATAAATTTAATTATGCATTAAAGTTTTATTAAAATATATATATAATAAATACATCTAAATAACTTTATTATTAAGGGCACTTAGAGAAAAGATAATTATTGTACGTATGATTTTACAAAATTCAAAAAAGATCACTAAAATCATGAGGGCCTAAAGTGCACTCTCGACCAACCAAGTTTCACACTAGAAAAGGCATGAGAAACGAAATCAAAACGTTGAATTTAGAGAACAAAGTTATAAAGTTTTTTTAAAAAAAATTTAAAAATCGACATTTTAAAATTGTTTTTTCAAAGAAATTATGGGGCGGGGACCGACCCCGCCACATAATCTGTCCGTGCATCACATGTCCTGATCTGTGGTCACACCGGGCGCTATCTATTCATGTGTTGGTTGAATCCTATGGGCAAAATGTTAGTTAATAGGATCGACATGCTTATGTGTCAATCAGATTAAATCTTGAAAATACGTGAAACGAACCATACCTTTGTAGATATCGCCATCACTAATACGATTCTTGAAGTTTTTGGCCTTCTAATAATGCTCCAAACCCCTAAGTCTTCTTCAATGTAATCTACTTAGACTAGAAAATTGTTAATCGTATTTTGTTTTTCTCTTTGTTGATGATGGACTCACACAAAAATTGAGAGAATTACTCAGAGAACAACAACGATGTTTCTCAAGTATATCGAAAATAGAGTTATATCCTAATATGTATATTAGAATCTATCTCAAAATATGAATCTTGATAGAATAAGAAAAGTATAGTTGAGTACAACTATTTCCACTTATCCTATTCTATCTTAAATACGATTTTTGATTCCCTGCAAATTTTATTAATAAATTATAATTTATTATTGACCTATAATTAGGAGCCATTGAAGGGACCTGACCGAATATAATTAGAATAAGTTTGTCAATAAAAATAATTTATTAATTACGTTCAACTCCACTAAAAGAACGTAACTGCACTCTTAGTCTAATCGCAATTATTGGTGTCAATAATTATATCCATTAATTGATTGATCCAACAAATTACCCCCGTCGATCAATATAATACTTTGAATGATGCAGTATGATCACAGTGCCCCTCATTCAAATCCTCAATTCTCATCTTCAATTTGATAGTACCATGTGACCACATCACACTTACAAATTGAATTCAATAGACACTATTGAATTACTGAGCTCAGATTTAACTGTCCCTTAGAAGAACTCATGAGGAAATGATCTTGCCTATTAAAGGTGATGGATTCCATATTGCATAATAATTATTTCATATTTATTTCACTTTAATTCCCAAGATGCCGAGATATTGATTATTAAGTTAATCTCACTCTTTGGCAACTTAAGAAACTTCAAGTTAGTAAATGTAAATAATTGTTTGCTCAGGATTAAGGTATTATGTACGACAATCTTTTAATATTTTATTTGTATGGTCTATTCCACAAATAAATATTGATGGTCCATCCAATATATCAAATATATATCCTTAATTTTATTATCAAAGTCAAAGACAGACTTCAATAAAATTAAGACGATCTTCCAAAATAAATTGCCCAAAATTATTTTAGATCACGGATAACTTATTTCAAATTAAATTATAAATCAAGTCTTTCTGTGTTTAACAAATAAACACTTGATTTATAATATCTAAATAATTCGTTGACAAACAGGCTCATACATAATTCATAAATATAAATATATAAAGACATACTTTATTTAATTTCAAAATACAAATATTGTATTTACTTGATGGGCATATCTAACAAAAATTGTCCCACTTGTCCTAGAGTAAATGGGACATGTCAGGAATACCCATACTTTCTATACGACTTCCAAAAACAGTTACATGTAAACTTTTAGTAAAAGGATCAGCAAGATCTGTTGATTCCTCAATGACTGAATTTTGAATAGGGGCAGGAGGTTCTTCCACTCTATGTGCCGAAGAGCCAGTGGGTATAGAAAGCGTAACATCTATTTCTCTTCCACTGGAATCTGGCATGTTAAGTGGCATAGCTACGAATCCTCCACGTAAATCTTAAGTATGAGTTTTAGTAACCATTTGCTTGGGATTATCTCCCTTGGTTTCTTCCAAAATAACCCTACTCTTAGATTCTCGTTCTTCTATGTAGTTGTCCTATAAGAAAATTACATTTGTGCTTACAAATATTTTCTTATCTTGAGAACTATAGAAGTAGTATCTCTTTGTTCCTTTTAGATATCCAACAAACAGACATAAATGATCGTGATCCCATCTTATCCATCTTTCCCTTTAGAACATATGCAGGACAACCCCAAATGCGGATATGTGTCAAATTAGGCTTCTGTCCATTCCACAATTCCAATAGAGTCTTAGAGATAGACTTTGATGGATCCATATTCAATATATATGTCACAGTTTGTATAGCATATCCCCAAAATGATGTACTGAGTGTAGAGAAACTTAACATTGTTCTAACCATATCTAATAAGGTCCTCTTTCTCCTTTCTACCACTCCATTTTGTTGAGGAGTGCTAGGTGCACTTAGTTGGGATAAAATCCCATTTTCTGACAAGTAAGATCTAAAGTCATGGGATAGATATTCTCCACCTCGATTTGATCGAAGTGTCTTAATGTTCTTTCCTAACTGCTTCTCAATCTCAGCCTTAAATTCTTTGAATTTTTCTAAGGTATCAAACTTATGAGTCATTAGGTAAACATATCCATATCTTGAGTAATCATCCGTAAAAGTACTGAAATACTCATACCTACCTCTAGCTTGGACACTAATTGGTCCACATACGTCAGAGTGCACTAATTCTAAGACTTCCTTTGCCTTATTTCCTTTAGAAGGAAATGATCTTTTGGTCATTTTACCTTTCAAACACAATTCATAAACTTGAAAAGGTTCCACCTTTAAGTCACTTAAAAGACCTTCTTTTACAAATCTTTGAATCCTATTTAGATTAATATGACCAAGTCTAGGATGCCATAGGAGAGTGTCATTAGTAGGAGATAACTTAATGCGTTTGTGAGTTTCAATATAATATAATGAACTGTTGGTACGTTTTAAAACATATAGATCATTATTTAAATATCCACGATATATCTAATAGTTATTCAAAAATATTTCTACTGAAAATTTATAAAATTCAATAGAATATTTTTGTTTGAATAACAAAGAAACCGAAATCAAATTTCAATAAATGTCAGGAACATAATAACAATATTTCAAAACCAAATGTTTATTATCAAAATAAAGATAAACATCTCCAACAGCTCTTGCAGATATTACTGATCCTATGCTAACCCTTAGAGTATGCTCTCCTTCATTGAGATGTTTGGTTACTTGGAACCCCTGCAATGATTTGCAAACATGGTTAGTGGCTCCAAAAACTACTATCCAAGTATTTGTAGAATCAACCACTAAACAAGTTTCAATATAGGATAATTCACCAGTACCTTGCTTGCGTTAAGCTAAGTAATCTGGGCACTGTATCTTCCAATGTCCCTTTTATTTACAGTGGAAACATTTGCCTTTATCCACTCTTACTTTCTTTACCTGCTACTTAGGCCCTTTATTATTATTATTCTACTTCCTCTTATTTCCTCCTTTGCCCTTAGGCTTGGAAGAGGAAGATCCAGCATGAGTTAGAACAAGAGCGTTGCCACTTCCCACTTTTAGGGTAGCCTTGGCACTCTTCAGCTCCTTCATTAACTCTATAAGAGACATATCCATCTTGTTCATGTTATAATTAACTTTGAACTATGAAAACATCTCTAGGAGAGTTTCTAGAGCCATGTCAACCTGAGTCTTAGGCTTAATTTCAGCCCCTAAGACCTCTGCCACATTAAATTGAGCGATCAATTCTAGCATATGATCTCTCACGGGCATTCCAAGTTTCTTGCGTATATTCATTATGCGCCTCATTGTTGCTTAACGGGCTTGATGTCCTTTGTGCTCAAACATTTGTGGAGGCTTCTCATAATGTCTGTAGCGGTTGTCATGTTCCCATGTTTTTGCTACAACACATTTGAGATAGATCCCAAAATATAGCAGCGAGCCATCTCATCAGAACTCAACCACTTATCATAAGCCCAAAATCAGCAGTGAGTACAATTATGAGGTTCATTTTCCAATCAATAACATTTTTTCCAACCAGTTGGTTCTTTGTTAAAATTTGGGATAAAGTGTTGGAAGTCATTTTTTTAAATTAAATAAAATAAAACATATGAGCCATTTATCATATCATGATGCATGATCAATATGATAATATTTTAAGTAGTAATAGAAACTACTATCAAAATATGACAACCTAAAACTCTACAGTAACATATACCTCGTATAGGAGATAACAATGTAACTTAGAGTTAGGTAAAGATCCACAACCTAAAACCCCAAAGTAATATATACCTCTATCGGAGATAACAATATAACTTATAGTTAGGCCTGGATCATCGTACTAAAATAATATATCTTGCATCTAAATACAATATTAGTTTTAGTATTATTAATATTTTGGCCATCATACACATTATTTGGATATTCTATAGGAAGTTCTTATAATGTCTTTGATTTAAATGTAACCCTTATATTCAATTTTTTTTTATAAAGTTTTCAATCCAATCACATCACCTATAGGGTAATTATAAATGAATTAAACTTAAAAAAATAATTAAAATTTTGATACCCAATCTAGTAACCAATAAAACGTAGCTTTCTTATAGGGAGACCATTTAAAATGACACGAAGCAAATGCCAATTTTACTAATGGGCTTATAGGGGAGGCCTAAGGTTAATTAAAATTAACAATTTCACACTTTTTTTTATTTTTTTAATTTAATAAAAAAATATTAATTTATTTATTTATGCATAACTAAATAGTACATAGAGCGGTGTTAATGCAAACTATATGGCATGTTAACATGAATGATTTATAATTCAACCAAATTAAATAGTAAAAACTATAAAATAAAAATAATTTTATGGCCAACCTAGACTCAAAAATAAAATTACAAAATTATAATTCAAATTTAATTGGCTAACAAAATAGCCAAGTCTTCAATCTTCTGCCATATAATTTTGTTGGAGCAAATCCTAGACACATGATCTTCACTGGAATAGTGGTTGGTTGCTTGAAGCTCCTCCTTGACAAATCCCAGATCTGTCACCTTACTTCCCCCCTTTTTTAAATAAGGGGAAGCTTGCATTCTAGCCTAGTGGCTAACTTGGGCTATGTTGGCCCAGCAGAGCTGATGGCCCAGTCTGTTGACCAAGCTGCTGGCGCCACTGGGCTGTGGCTCCAGCCTAGGCCACTGGGCCCAAGCAGCGCCAGCCCACACTGGCAAGTTGCTGGGCTATGGCAACTGGATCTGCTAGCCCCAAGGCTGGGCCAGCCCAGTTCCAGTCATGGTCTTCCTCTGTAGCAGTTGTAATTCGTCTGCCAAGCTTTCAATAGGATTATATTCCTTTTTCTTTTTTTTAACATAAAAATAAAATAAATCAAAAGAAAAATCAAAAGGGAAACATGGAGACGTAATCCACCCATTTTGTTACAAGACTCGATAATACTTATACATATTTACCGAATCAAAAACTATGGCCATAAAATTATTTTGAACATAATTAATCAAATCATTCATCATGAAAGTAAATGCATTATTCCTACACCACTCAACTAAATATATGCATAAAAGATTTAATCTTACCACATAAACACATATCAAAACCTGTCTCTGATACCAATTGTTAGTTAATAGGATCGACATACTTATGTGTCAATCAGATTAAATCTCGAGAATACGTGAAATGAACCATACCTTCGTAGATATCGCCTTCACCAATACGATTTTTGAAGTCTTTGGCCTTCTAGTAATGCTCCAGACCCCCAAGTCTTTTTCAATGTAATCTCCTTGGATCAGAAAATTGCTAATCGTATTTTGTTTATCTCTTTGTTAAGGGTGGATTCACACAAAAACTGAGAGAATTACTCAAAGAACAACAATGATATATCTCACGTATATCGAAAATAGAGTTATATCCCGATATGTATATTAGACTCTATCTCAAAAGACGAATCCTGATAGAATAAGAAAAATATAGTTGGGTACAACTATTTCCACTTATCATATTCCATCTTAAATAGGATTTTTTATTTCCTGCAATTTTTATTAATAAATTATAATTTATTATTGTCCTATAATTAGGAGCCACTAAAGGGACCTGACCGGATATAATTAGACTAAGCTCCAATAAATTATTTTGTCAATAAAAATAATTTATTAATTACGTTCCACTCCACTAAAAGAACGTAACTGCATTTTTAGTCTAATCGCAATTACTGAAATTAATAATTATATCCATTAATTGATCGATTCAACACAAAATTGGTGGCTTCCAACTCGCAACAATCCCCAAATCATTGTTGTGAGCTAAATATTGAACATAATGATTAATCTCTCCTTCATAAAAATATTACTATTTTATTGCTTAGGACTTGGAAAAGATGGATGACGGGGTATAATTCCATTGCATAAAAAAAATGTGCATTTCTAAAATAAAAAAAATATTTTTTAATCGAAAAATAAATTTACATGATCGTTAACACGTTATGTTATTTTTAATAAATAATAATTTAATAAAAAGAATAAACTTTAATAAATAAGTGTGAAAATACATGAAACACATGAATAAAATAATTTTTAATTAAAAACAAATTATGTACTCTTATTTTTGCGTATGTTAATTTGTCTCATTTTGAATCAAATAGGAGCAAAATTTGGTGCTATACAAAGAGGATCTCTTCTCTCCCCATCATTCACCCGTAAAAATATTTATCATATCAATAAAAAATCTCACAAAATATTTTATTAATACACTTTACTTTTCATTTTTGACACTTTCAAGGAGTCCATCCATAAATGCCACTTTTTTCTTTTTCAAATTCTTGAGCAATAGACACCCTCACCTCCACCATCAATGTTAAATATTTGTGGTAGCTAAACTTGAGAAATGATCACTAGACATAAAGCAGTTGGAGAGTCACAATCAAAATTTAATGGTTGCAAAAGAAGAGGATGAATTATTTACATAAATTCAAGATATGTTAAATTGTCCAAGATGCAAATTGCAAGTCTTCTAAAATTATTGAAACCTTTCAAAAGACATGTGCCAAACATGTAGGGGACCCTCATAGTCCCACACCATATGATTTTACAATGGCTTTGGAAGCTTTCAAAGCAGGTTCCCAATAGATGGGAGATGGCAAATGCCTCATCATTAAAGCAAACAACCAAATATTGTTTTGTCTACATTAAAGCTTCGTATCCTCGGCACCCTCACTCCACTTCCACCATCACTATAACTTCTTTTGTGGTGGATTGGTGGGCATGGATTCTTCTTGTCCACATGAGTTGTCAACTATAACTTAGACAAGAGTGTGAATTATTTTCATAAATTCCTTTTTCTGCTTTTCACTTTTAAGTTTTTCATTAAAAAAGTTACTTTTTACTGAAATTAAATATCTAATCTTATACAGAAACTTCAAAAAGTATTTGAGCGTAAATATATGGCATGCCTTATCTTAGTTAATTAAAAAAGGTTAATGTGAAATCAATGTATTAGTCTAACTTATTATGTAATATAAATAAAGGAGATAAGTTATCAAAATTTATATCTACGTTAAGAAAGTGAATGTTCAATTTTCAATGTCATAAAAATAAAAATATGTACATTCGATTTGGAAACAAATGAGTATTATTTAGATTTAAATTTTTTTTTTACTTTATTCAAATAATGTTATTCAGTAAGGAATCCTTCTAGAAGTTTTGAAAATGTCAAAGCAAATAAAATCATACAAAAATTTGCCAAAATTACGAATATCATCAGCCAAGTTCCCAAATAAATATACTATTACTTAAACTTGTAATTCAAAAAGAAAAAACAATATTTCAAAATAAGCACTATCTAAAGATATGAATGATTTTAATAAAAAATAAGTTGGGAGGTCAAGTAGCACATTACATCATATTAGAGTCTTAGAGTGGAACCATACTGAGCTTATTCAAGAAATATATCAACCACACCCTAAAAGGGATAACTGAGTTGGTCCGGTAAAGAGCGCGGCGACTAAAAGAATCACGAGTTCAAATCTCATGAGATGCCTATTGACCTCTTTGATTGAACCAATCAGTCAAGGTTTCTCTAAAGATTTATATCGTTGACAATTATCTATAGTAATAGACATGCATTAAAAACTAGCCATTTGAAGGATACGCAGGAGGAAACATTTTCCCTCAATAATGGTATGAAGTCACCTACCACATTACTATGATTAATATTTTTTCTATTGAAGCATGAAATTATCATAGGCCATTTTTTAGTTTGCAAACCTATAATGAAATAAAAGAGAAGGTGTAAAAGTAGCAAATTCACAGCCAAAGTATATGTTCTTGGCTTGCTTTTCTTGTCCTTGTTCATCATGGTCATCCTTTAGTCCCCATAATCACAATTGGTGGATATGGCATTTCACTCTTGAAAAGAGAGAGGTGATTGATTTGATCGGCAACCCACTGGGAAAATAAATAGATCACTACATTGAAAATTTATATTTCATAGCTCATATCTCACCATTTTTAGCCAAATTTATTGGGATTAAGAAGGGCAATTAATTTTAAATAGAAAACTCAAAGGTTGGACTTGGTATTTGTCGACCGGAAGTGATTCATTTGACCATGTCCTCCTGCAATTTCAAGCTTAGAATCCATGTGAAAACCAACTACCAAGGGTAAGCCAGCTTAATCAGGTTACAGAACAGTTTACTCATGTAGGACAAAAAAAAATAATCTTTTACGTGGTGGGAATGGGACAGAGGATCTGAAAATGCTGATGTAACCTCTTGGA
Source organism: Voacanga thouarsii (assembly GCA_026120185.1). NCBI lineage: Eukaryota > Viridiplantae > Streptophyta > Magnoliopsida > Gentianales > Apocynaceae > Voacanga > Voacanga thouarsii. The sequence goes on along the minus strand of JANUWF010002767.1, from coordinate 8,473 downwards.
GAATCATTTGTGGGCAACAATTTTTGCCCCACTATAACAATAATGTATGGAACTTTTTGGCTTTACAGTCACAATTCTTTCTCTTCCAATCAAAATAGTCTAGAAGAAGTTCTTGCATCTTAAGCACTACACACGAGAACAGTAGTTATGGAGGAGAATCTATAGAGAATTGGAAAAGAAATATATATGGAAGATGCTAACTACTGAAAATTAAACTGTGTAATACACTGCAAACATAGTCCTTGCAAAAACAATTGTCCACAAATTCTTGATAGTTATTGTTGATAAGTGAAAATAGTGTAGTGGTCCCTCATCTCAATGGAGGAATGGGTGAGGAGTCATTGTGAGGAGTGGTTGCACTTGTTATACCCACTCTATGAGACTTTTGTTTCTTGCTTCTGGCATGCCTATTACATGCGGAGTGCAAAGAAACAGAACACAGAAAACACAAACATAGATAACACAAACACAAATGTGAGTGAGTGTTGGAGTCCAAAACTTGTAGCTTTGCTGAGTTGGTAGGGAGAGAGAAAAAAATCAGGGAGTGACAAAATAGTGAGGTTAATTGGGGTATTTGAGAAACACTTGGGTGTCACTATGTTGGGTTAATCTCAGGGTTATGCCTCTAGTAGTTTTCTAGAGAAGTCCTTCTTGTAACCTACTAATTATTTTATTAGTAGAAAAATATTCGGAGTTTGTCCTGTAAATGTAGTCCAAATCTAGGGTGAGCCACGTTAAAATTCTGGTACCATTTTAAATTTATGCTTTGCTTGTATTTAATTTATGTGTGCATTCGCCTGTCCTTTTAGTCCACCCTTCTGCTGCACCAGGGAAATCTGTGCTATTTTTCCCAACAACTGGTATCAGAGCTCTATTGGGGTAATAATATCTACTTATCGTATGCTCTGTGGTTGCCACTAAAGTGGACCCTCCACATCAGAAAATAAGTTAGATTATTATTTACTCTTTTAAAGTCTAGACGGGGACCATGGAGGTGAAGACGAGCAAAATGATTAATTTAAATAGCATGAATTACAACATATAGAGAAATAAGATGAAGGATCTCCTATTTGTGGCGAAGATGCATCTACCGGTGTTTAGTACAGCTAAACCCGAGAACAAGACAGATGAGGAATGTGAATTCGGTATGAGTAAGTCTGTGGTTTCATCCGACAGTTTGTCGAAGATAATGTGTACAATCACATTTGTAACGAGACTCATGCACGGACATTGTGGAATAAACTAGAGGAGCTGTATGCTTCTAAGACCGGCAACAATAAATTATTTTATTTGACAAGGCTACTCTAGATGAAGTACTGAGAGGGTACGTTGATGGCAAATCATTTAAATGATATGCAGGGGATCGTAGAGCAGCTGTCAAGGATGGGCATTAAATTTGATGATGAAGTACTCACGTTTTTTGTGCTGACATCCCTACCAGAGTCTTGGGGAGACTTTGAAGATTTCAATCACCAATTCTACACCAAATGGTGTAGTAAATATGGAATTTGTTAAAAGTGGAGTCCTAAACAAAGAAATGAGAAGAAAAGCACAAGGATCTACTTAATCGCAGCAAGATATCCTTGTTGCAGAATCTAGGGGAAGGAGTCAAGCCAGAAGTTCAAGGTCCAGAGACAAAAGTAGGGGAAAGTCAAATAAGTATGCCAATGTGGAGTGCCATCACTGTAAACAAAAGGGTCACATAAAGAAGTTCTGTCGAAAGTTTAAGAAAGATCAGAAGAAGAACAAAGGCAAAGGGAAGACCCAAGATGACATCAGTGATGAGGAACAGACCCATGTTGTTGAGGAGTTCAACATCGTCACTGAAGAAGATATTGTCAACCTTGCAACCCACGAGACCAGTTAGGTAGTTGACAGTGGTGCTACTATTCACGTGACATCTCGAGGGGAATTCTTCTCTTCTTACACACCATGTGATTCTGGTGTTGTCAGAATGGGAAATAAACATTATTCACAAGTTGCAGGAAAAGGAGATTTTGTTTGGAGACAGAGAATGGTATGCAGTTAGTCCTGAAGGATGTCATGCATATTCTAAATATGCGTTTAAACTTGATCTCAGCTGGGAGGCTAGATGGTGAAGGTTACTGCAACGCCTTCTATAATGGCCAGTGAAAGCTCGCCAAAGGTTCATTGGTGGTGGCCAGAAGGAAAAAGTACTCAAAACTGTACATGATGCAGGCAAAGCTCTCCCATGATGCTGTGAATGCAGTGGAGAATGATAGTACAGTTGAGTTGTGGAACAAGCGGCTAGGTAATATGAGTGAGAAAAGTATGACCTGTTTAGCCAAGAAGAATGTGTTGTCTGGATTGGATCAGGTCCAGTTGAAGAAGTGTGCTGATTGTCTGGCAGGAAAGCAAAAAAGAGTTGCTTTCAAGAGTTCTTCCCCTTCTAGAATGAAGAATATGTTGGATCTAATACATTTAGACTTGTGTGGGCTAATGCCAAAATCACTTGGTGGTGCTCAATACTTTGAGACTTTCATTGATGATCATTCCCGAAAGATATGGGTGTATCTTCTAAAGAAGGAAGACCAGGTGCTAGAGGTCTTTAAGCAGTTTTTATCTCTGGTAGAGAGACAGACCGGCAAGAAGCTAAAGTGCATTCACACAGACAATGGTGGAGAGTATACAGGACCCTTTCATACTTACAGTGAAGAGTATGGTATTCGACATTAAATGACACTGCCAAGAACACCGCAGTTGAATGGTTTGACTAAGAGGATGAACAAGACTTTGATGGAGAGAGTTAGATGTATACTCTCACATGCAAAGTTGTCAAAGATGTTTTAGGGTGAGACTATACTAGCAGTTGCTCACATATTAAATCTTTCACCTTGTGTCCCTCTACAGTATGATACTCCAGAAAGAGTATGGGTAGGAAAAGATATTTCCTACGATCATCTGCAGGTGTTTGGTTGCAAGGCCTTTGTACATGTGCCAAAGGATGAGAGATCCAAGCTTGATGTCAAGACGCGACAGTGCATGTTTATTGGCTATGGTCAAGATCAGCTTGGCTATAGATTTTATGATCCAGTGTACAAGAAGCTTGTCAGAAGCCGTGATACGGTGTTTGTTGAAGATGAGACCATTGAAGACATTGAAAAAACCTAGAATAATGCTTCCAAATCTAATGGTGGTTCAACAAACATAGAGCTAGTTCCTTCAATGACGGTGCCAAGAGAAGTTGACGATGAAGCTCCTAATAATCAACTTGAGGCAGGTGATCCGAGTGCTCCCTTTGAACTGCCATTAGCTGCTTCTAATGATGAAGGTGTTTATGATCAATCATCAGCTCTAGTAGGTTCTCCAATTCTGAGGAGATCTGATAGAGTCAAACGACGCTCTACCAGATATTCTGAAGAGCAGTATATGTTACTAATTGACGGGGGAGAACCAGAATGCTTCAAAGAAGCAATGGATGATGAACACAGTAAGTAGTGGAGTGAAGTCATGCAAGAAGAGATGAGTTCTTTGCATGAGAACAAAACTTTTAAGTTGGTGTTGTTACCAAAAGGTAATAGGGCTTTGAAGAACAAGTGGGTGTTCAAGATCAAGCATGAAGAACACAGTCTCCAGCCACGGTTCAAAGTCAGATTAGTCGTAAAGGGATTTTACCAAAGGAAAGGGATTAACTTTGGTGAGATTTTCTCACCAGTGGTGAAGATGACATCAATTAGAACAGTGCTGGGGTTAGCACCCAGCCTCGACTTGGAGATCGAGCAGATGGATGTGAAGACTACCTTCCTTCACGGTGACTTGGAGGAAGAGAAATACATGGCGTAGCCAGAGGGTTTCAAAGTAAAAAGGAAAGAGGACAATGTCTATAAGCTGAAGAAAAGCTTATATGGTTTGAAGCAAGCACCGAGACAGTGGTATAAGAAGTTTGAGTCTATAATAAGGGAGCACGGCTACAAGAAGACGACTTCAGACCATTGTATGTTCATACAAAAATTCTCTGATGATGATTTTATTATTATTTTGCTCTACATGGATGACATGTTGATCGTGGGCCAGAATAGTTCGAGAATTAACAGCTTGAAGCAGTAATTAAGCAAGTTTTTTGCTATGAAAAACTTGGGGCCAGCAAGACAAATTCTTGGCATGAAAATAACTAGAGACAGGGGCGCCAAAAAATTGTGGTTGTCACAGGAGAAGTACATTGAGAAGGTATTTCAAAGGTTCAACATGGATAAGGCTAAAATGGTTAGTTGTCCTCTTGCTAATCACTTTAGACTGAGTAGAAAACATTGCCCTTCTATAGAGAATGAGAAGGATAAGATAGATAAAGTTCCATATGCTTCAGCTGTTGGGAGTTTAATGTATGCCATAGTGTGTACACAGCCAGATAATGCTCACTCAATGGGAGTGGTGAGTAGGTTCCTGTCAAATCTTGGGAAAGAACATTGGAATGTCATTAAGTGGATTCTCAAGTATCTCCGTAGTACCTCCAAAATGTGTTTGTGTTTTGGAGATGGAAAACCTGTGTTAGTAGGCTACACAGATGCTGATATGGCCGGTGATGTTGACTCGAGAAAGTCTACGTCAGGATATCTAATTACATTTTTGGGGGGAGCTGTGTCAGGCAGTTAAGATTACAACAATGTGTTGCTCTCTCAACAACTGAAGTAGAGTTTATTGCAACAACTGAAGCATGTAAGGAGTTGTTGTGGATGAAGAAGTTCTTAAGTGAACTTGGTTTTCACCAGAATAAGTATGAGCTATTTTGTGACAGTCATAGTGCAATTCACCTTGGGAAGAATTCTTCCTTTCATTCTAAATCGAAACATATTGATGTGAGATATCATTGAATCAGGATGTATTGGAGAAGAAGCTACTATAGTTGGAAAAGATCCACACAGATGAGAATAGATTAGACATGATGACCAAGACTCTTTCGAAAGAAAAGTTAGAATATTGTCGACACGTAGCGGGACTGGTGGAGCCCTCCATATAATCAGGAAAGGGAGATTGTAGTGGTCCCTCATCTCAATGGAGGAATGGGTGAGGAGTCATTGTGAGGAGTGGTTGCATTTGTTGTACCCACTCCATGAGACTTTTGTTTCTTGCTTCTGGCATGCCTATAAATAGGCATGCGGAGTGCAAAGAAACAGAACATAAAGAACACAAACATAGATAACACAAACATGAGTAAGTGTTGGAGTCCAAAGCTTGTAGCTTTGCTGAGGTTGTGGGGAGAGGAAAAAAATCAGGGAGTGACAAAATAGTGAGGTTAATTGGGGTGTTTGAGAAATACTTGGGTGTCACTATTTTGGGTTAATCTCAGGGTTATGCCTCTAATATTTTTCTAGAGAAGTCCCTCTTGTAACCTACTAATTATTTTATCAGTAAAAAAATATTTGGAGTTTGTCCCGTGGATGTAGCTCAAATCCAAGGTGAACTACGTTAAATTTATGCTTTACTTGTATTTAATTTATTTCTGCATTCGCCTGTTCTATTAATCCACCCATCCGCTGCACCAGGGAAATCTGTGCTATTTTTCCCAACAAATAGTACGACAGAGACATGAAAAATCAGGACAGAAACCATATGTAATAGATAGACCATAGCGTCAGTGTGATTGAAGAAACAGTATAATTCCAGAACATCATGACAGAACACTCGGTCTCACCAATTTCAAATAATTGTGTAATTGTACCTGCAATTCCATCAAACAAAACGAATATAAGATCACGAGAACTTAATTGGCATGAAAGGATTCCAAATGTGACTTTTAGCCTTTAAGCTTTACCTATAACGCAAAATGGCATGATGCTAGTTGTACAATATTTTGCATAATACAGCAAGCTAGCAATGCCAATAGTACTTGTGTTTTTCAATATGAGAACAGATTACAAGCAGCACTCATCCAGAGGCTGAGGAATTTGAATGAATGAAGTATAATTTCCACCTAATTCGATTATCAGATGGTATAAGGCTGAGTGGAAAAGTATATAAAGGCGAAAGATTGGCTTTATAGTTTTATAGTGGACTCAATTGGATGACAGTAGATTAGAGGTTTCACCTTTCTTCATAAACGCGTTTTGATTGGAGATAGATAACTAGGATCGAACATTAAGTGATCTAGCATATGCGCACTGTTATGCCCTGTCCTGATGGTCCCGTCTCGTACTCCCACTAAAAAATGGATGGTGCATCTTAAGTCTCTGTGTATAACTGTGATGGGGGTAGTAATAGTACCAACACATCTCTCTCCGGCTGAATCGGCTCTTGATCTGCCCCTAAGCCACAGGCGTCACGTCGCTATCTCCTGCCTCGGCGCTGTCTTGGAATTGATTGACCTTCAACCTATGCTCGAGACCCTTTACGTACTAGCTACTTGAGACAAGCTGCTATGTTAGGATCTCTCATAGGATAAATAGCTACTCTAGTTGGGTCAATCCCAACCACGGACAGTGTCCAAGAGCCCGCATCTCTGATCTGTAGAAATGCATCATGCGATCTCATGTTGGCCTCCGGTATAGTCTCAGATGCGATAGAAATAGCTAAACGAATAAAATTCTCCTGAGCAACAAGTGTAGCAAAGTTACAATATGCTAATGATCCATTATTAAAGTTACTTAAAAAAATAAATAAATAAAACGAAGTGTGAAAATAATATAACGCACTATAAGGGTAGCAGCTGAACCAGCACCCTGATAGCCTTCCGGTTCAACACAGGTGGTGTCGGATTTTTAATACGCCATCGAGTCCTGGGCTGATACTGTTATAGATATGCCCTAGAGTTAATTTGTACTTATACTATTATCGTTTTTTTTATATAATAATATAAGGCTTTTCTTTCCATGAATAGTGTGTTTTGTTTTGTGGTCATCAAGTACGTGACTTGATAGTAAAACCAAACAATGAATACAATGACTATTCTAAATCTGTCCCTGAGCGTTTATTATTATTGGAACAATAATAAATTAAGATTAGTATGTTTGTGACTAGATGGCTATGTTTTACTGGTCATGGATATTTGTGATATCAAGTCAAAACATAAATAAATATTAAAGAATATTGTATTGGATATGACCCACTGTGAGAGTACTTCATGGAACATGTCATAAGTACTTTCTAGCCAGAATGATATTAAAAGTCTTTTGACCTAAATTCATCATAATTTCATACTTGATAAATTTTATATTTTGACATTGTCTAAAGTTGTCTTTAATCAGAAAATAAATTAGACTACTACTAGATATAGAATAAATCAATGAGAGGAATATGATTGATTGTGAAGGAATTTGTCCCTCTCAATTATGGGAGAGATATCCATGGGTCCCTTGATAAGTTAGACTGTTAAAATGCATGGCCGTGCTCAAATATATCAATATAAGATATTGATATCATTTGTTTGGACAGTCTACTATAAAATCAAGAAATAATTGATTAAGCTTAATAAGGATGACATGCCCCGTGCCTTATGCTTAATCTGGATATCGTGCGACAAAAGGACTAAATATAAAATTGTGGTTTAGTTCAAAGTGATCACTAATCGTCATTTAACCTGGATAGTTATAATATTTTGCTAGAAACCGCTTATAACTTGTGGGTCATTTAGATATGATTTAGGCACACTACCAGTGTCAAATGAACCTATAAGGTCACACAATAAGTGAACTTGTTAGGTTATTTTTCTGGTAACCAGATTCGATGAATTTGAAAATATGTCTAAGTTAATCGAACTTAGAAAATTTACCAGATATAATGAATTTGAAAATATGTCCACATTCGATGTATCTGAATGATATCCAGATTATAAGAATCTAACTCGATAAATTAATTAGTTAAATTACCGAGATAATGGCAGAATCTTATCATATCAGTTTTAATTTAATTTGAATTGAAATTAGAATATGATAAGATATTATTAGGGTTGGACTCTAAGAGGTTTGGGGGTTTTTAAGAAAACCCTAGCCGTCTTTTTAAGGGTCTAATTCTGTTGAGAACATTCATGCCATTCTCCACCAGAAAAAAAAAATTCTCTCAAACCCTAGGCGCTAGCACTCTTAGGGTAACGAGTCAGTTCGCCGTGTGTACCGATAGAGGACGTTCGCACACTATAGCATCTGGTGATCGTTCGGGTTACACGTACGACAGCACAATCAGAATTGAAGGATTTCGATAACGCCGAACCGAGGTAATTCTTAAACCTTAGATCTTCTTAATCGTTCACTTGGGTCCTCGAAAGGAATTCGTGGATGTTTTTCGCGTTTAGGAGTCCAGGAATTCTAACAGTGGTATTAGATAAACTTGCTAAACGATTAGGTTGATTCATCTATGTTAGTCTTATTGTTGAATATATGTATGATATATGTGAATTTAAACGGTGTATATCAGCATGTTCATAGGATTATGATTTTAGAACACTTAGCATGCAGACTGCATGAATTAGGTTTAATCTGTGCGTCTTAATTGTCTGATCAGACCAGATTATTTGTAGATTGTC